>CM018038.1:32172382-32412382 GCA_008638375.1 Nyssa sinensis
TGCAGAAAGCTAATGAGTGAAACATTGAGAGAAGTGGGACTTATGCCGATAACAAAGGTTAATAGTGATAGAAACCCAACCTTCATAAATGACGATCCTAGGAAGTAGGTTCATATGGGTACTAACAAGTCATTAGGTGGCCTGCTGGTGCACTATCATATTTTATATCTTGAGAGTCCCTCCCAATGGTGTAGATAGTGCAAGACTGCAATGAGTGAGGTTGAGCAATGCTCTAAATTAATGTCATAGTCCTTATGGGTGGTGTGTTAATTGCACTACACACTTGATGGATTCACCTATGTGAGTGTGGAAGTGAGGCTGCTTCTTATGAGAGCTTAGTTATGCTTTCTAGAACGCTTATGAATATCCAGGTAAGGCACACGACCTATTTGCGCTAACCCGCTTAGAATAACTTCTTCATTTGAGAAGAAAATGTGGCTGGTAAGTTGACTGACTTACAATAAAGACATATTAGTTCATAGAAATTTATAGATTTTACCAAGTTTCTGTATGTCACGACTAGCTAATCGTAGGGTTGGTTCATAGTCTAAAAGACACCGGTTTTGATGCATTTTATTCTCAGGATTCTCTTGATATTTTTCGTTATTCCTTGAAACTCTTATAATTCATTGTTGCCTAAGTATTCTGAGATATATAGGGGATTGTTGGGATAAATGGGTATCTCACAAATACTTGTGTCCCACATCGGTTGGGAAGTGAAACTTTCCTTAGTATATTAGTGCACACACTATTGGGCTTTGTAAAGTTGTATAGAATAATGTGGTGACTCTCTCGCACACGAGACCATGGGAAGCCCAGTGGAATTCGGGCTACCTCGTCTAGAAACCAATTAACTGGGCTCCTCAACCCCATTACACCTGTGCATGGGGGGTGCAAATCCTCGAATTTGAGCATCGCGCATATGCGTGATTGGCCAAGGTTTTGCAACTTTATTTTCTTACCAATTTTTAATTGTCAAACTTTCCAATACTGATTTATTTTTGACTTCCATATTTGATTATCAAACCTTCTTGCATAATATTGATTTGCTTCCATATTATATCGATAAACCATTTTACCAATCGATGGAATCAATTTGAAATGTTGTCAACTAGTCGTTACCATTATTTGGGGTAGCAAATCTACGCCTTCCTTTGAAGTTCTCCCTCACAACCAGTATAAATAGGGGGACTGTATTCATTGTTTTACACACAATATTTGAACCATGCCACTTGTTAAGTTGTTGTGCCCGGCTTAGCCCGATCCGATTGACACCTCTAACCCTACCTACCTATGCTAAATGAAAAAGAAAGCCAATGCATGGATATTCCAAGAGTAATGTTTTATGGCTTATTATGTGAAAACCATCACACAAATAGGAACATTCATGTTGAATCATCAAGAATTAAAATATTGAATTTGCGGAAACGTACTTGAATCCATAACAAAAAAATTGAAATATCTAAGTCTGAGGCTTTATGATCTTCCTTGAAATATCTAAGTTTGAGGCTTTATGATCTTCCAGATCTACACTTTTTTTTTTGTCTTAAAAATTTCTCTCTAATAATGGGAATCAGAGGAATAAAAAAATCGTAGTGTGATCTAGGGACCATGACTCCTATTTATAAATAATCGCATCTGTTTGTATTTTCTATTTTAACCCATCATAAAAATAGAAATTACGCTTGTCTCTACACATTAATGCCCACACTTTATAATATATTAATTAAGCCCCCAAAACTTAAATTAATCACTTTAATTAGCCTAACTTTATTTGATAGCCTATAATTCACATTTATTTAATATGTAAGCCCATATATTTAATTTTACTCCAACAATCTCCCACTTGGGCTATATATGTAACTTTATAAATGTGAATTATACTTTATCAGCTCATGAGTTTTGCTATGAAAACTTTATATATTTTAACAATCTTGTCCATTAACCACACCAATACAGAACCAAAGAGATCGTCGTTACATATTTCGTAACTAGACCCATCAATGATCACATATATCAATGCAACTAATGACAAAGATCAAGTGTGGATGTGTAGCATGGAAATTTCATGCAATGTGATCTTAACATGCTTATTTCCAACTGGTCCTCCTTAAAGCTTAGTGAGATCAAACCATACAAAATCAGAGTGAATGAAAACAAAATACTTTACTGCAGTAAATAACCATAAAATCCATAACATCCATAACAAATGTATCTATAAATACAAGCATCTAAAATACAAACTCCCACTAAAACAACATATCCTGAAGAGAAACCACACCCATATGAGCAGTGTGCTCATGAAAGACCTTGGGTGGTAATCCTTTAGTTAGTGGATCTACAATCATGGAGTTTGTCCCAATGTGCTCTATAGATATAAGTCCACTCTAAACTCTTTCTTTGACAACTAGGAATTTAATGTCTATAAATTTTGACTTCATCGAACTCCTGTTGTTGTTGGAATACAATACTGCTGATTTATTGTCACAAAATAACTTAAGTGGTCTTTCAATGCCATCCAGAATACGCAGCCCCGTGACAAAATTTTGCAACCATATTCCATGATTGGACGCCTCATAAAAAGTTACAAACTCGGCTGCCATGGTGGAAGAAGCTACAATAGACTGTTTAACACTCTTCCAAGATATAGCACCTCCAGCAAGTAAGTAGATATAGCCTGAAGTAAATTTCATGCTATCTTGGCATCCAGCAAAATCGGAGTCAGAATATCCAATAATCTCTAACTGATCTGACTTCCGATAAGTGAGCATGTAGTCTTTTGTTCTCTGTAAGTACCTTAAGACTCGCTTGGCTGCTATCCAATGATCCTTTCCAGGATTGCTTAAGTATCTGCCTAACATGCCAACAATGTACGTAATATCCGGACGCGTACATACTTGAGCATAGATCAGACTTCCTATTGCTGACGTATAAGGAATCTTTTGCATCTCCTGAATCTCAAAATTATTCTTGGGGCATTGATTGAGACTAAATTTGTCTCCCTTAGCCACAGGGGTGTCACCTAGTTTGCAATCATGCATGCCAAACCTTTTAAGAATTTTCTCGATATAGCTCTTTTGTGATAAACCAAGTGTACCCCGAGAGCGATCCCAGTGTATCTGTATACCCAACACAAAAGAAGCATCACCAAGATCTTTCATCTCAAATTTCTTTGATAAAAATCTCTTGGTTTCATGCAACATGCCTATATCATTGGTGGCCAGCAATGTGTCATCAACATATAAAACCAAGTAAATATGCTTACTCCCACTGAACTTATGGTATATACAATCATCAACCATATTCATCTCAAAACCAAACGAAATGATAACTTGATGAAACTTGTAATACCATTGACGAGAAGCTTGCTTAAGCCCATAGATGGATTTCTTTAACTTGCAAACCATCTTTTTTGCATCTCCCAACACAAAATTTTCTGGTCCCACCATATAGATTGTTTCATCAATGTCACCATTGATAAATGCAGTCTTAACATCCATTTGATGAAGCTCAAGGTCAAAGTGCGCCACAAGTGCCATTATTATCCTAAAAGAGTCTTTCGATGAAACCGGAGAAAAAGTCTCTTTATAATCGATGCCTTCTTTTGTGTAAAGCCTTTAGCGACAAGACGAGCTTTGTATCTCTCCACATCACCTTTCGAATCCCTCTTGGTTTTAAATATCCATTTGCAACCAATGGGTTTCACACCTTCAGGCAATGGGACAAGATCCCAAATGATTACGCCCAAAGAATAACGCGGTAGTTGTAGTGTAACTTTGGGGTGTCAATTCCACAGGGAGACTAAATTAAAAGAATAATAAACAGAATTTCTGAAACTACAGAAGTATTAGACGGTTAATGAGAAAAATAAAAATATAGAAAGTGATTTTGAATGCAACTAAAAATTAAACAAATTAATTAATGGAAGAAAATATTCAAATTTAACGAACAGTGGAGTGTCGGGAATCCCTTGCACATATATGGTATTTCAATTATATTTAATTCACAGATAACTCAATTGAGAAATTAAATTCCAAAAATCTCAATCGGAAGATTTAAAATTATGCATCAAAATTAGACTGAAAATAATCTTTCGAAAAATCATTCATCATCTTTAAATCACTCAAATTATTATTCACATTGATGAAATACAAAGACGACAATATACTCGACAAGCAATACTGCAGCAGAGAATTGAATCAATATAAATATTTAATTGTTTCAAAAATAATCAAAGCATTAATCCATTCGATAGAAAAAACATGACTGAATCTATAAACGGACTAAAACCTTTAATTATTCGGACAATAAAATTCAACAATTAATTATGAATGATCAACGAAGAATTTAACAAATTAAAATCATGTACAGGAATCAAAATAAATTAAAATAGTCATCTATAGTGTAAGTTCAGCCCTAATCCTACTTAAAAATTTAATTACTCATATACAAAATAGATAACGTAAATTTCACGGAGAAATAATCTGCCATGAATTGACTGCAACGGAATTTTTTCCAGAGTGGAACTGCTGCGCAGCCGCACCACTGCTTCAATTTTTCTCTGCCAGCCGCCGTCTTTCTGTTATGTAAATCCCCTCCTAAATATTTTTTTTCTGTCTTTAAATACTCTCAGGCAATACCCTAAAGCCTCATGGCCCACAGCAAGTTTTCCTATTTCAACCGTCAAGTTCACAGCCCCAAACGCCAGCTCAGCACGTCCTGATTTGCGCCTTAGGCGCATGGTCCACACGGAGCAAGCGCACATCAGCGCCTCCCGAAGCCCAGGCTTCCTTGTCAGCCGCAGCCTCCACACTTTCATTGCTTGCCATTTCTTTCTTTCATCTTTTTTGCTTTTCTTCAGCTGGGACCCACAAATCAACACCCAATCAAACTGCCAAGCCACTTTCCAAGCCCAACAGCAGCACAAATCCAGCCCCTTGTTTATTTTTTTCTTTTTATTATTTTTTTTCCATTGTCTATTGTTTCTCGCGCACAGCCAGCAACGCTAACTTTTAGGCTCTGTTATCTCTTAGATAACAACTGAATCTCGACTTAGACTCTTCACAGAAGTTATAGCCCTGGATGAGTAGATAATTTTAGGCATAAATATCACCTGATTTGGACTTTGGAAGCTCAAGTTATAACCCCTTAAAGTTGGCTGGTTGGACAGGTTCGCGGCAGCTTTCCAGGCCTGATTTCGAAATAATATTTGGAGGCCCAAACGAACTCCGATTTTTGCAAATCATACCTTTCGGAAAAGCTCAAGACGTCCTCTAAAAACTTTATTAAGAACACTTTCTCATTATGAAATTCTAATGCCATCCAAATCACAATTGAAACTCAATGGTCGAATCTGCCAAAAAGCCGAAAATTACACAATATACTCCATAGCTCTTCTTTGACCTCCAATGCTTTCCTCACTGTAAATAGAAGTTAAATTAAATAATATCAATTATATCCCAACATTTCTATTCGCTTTCTATCATTTTAATTAAATAATAGAGCATTTAGAGTGCACTTTTGTGCACTCATCACACCCCCAACTTACTCATTGCTAGTCCCTAGCAATTTTCCTGCTTTTTGCAAAATAGACCAAGGAAATCACACACAGAAGACATCTAATCACATTTTTCAGATTCTCAAATCAAAGCAATATTAGGAATTCATTAACCCTGTAACAATCAATCCACTTATAACAATTCACAGTGTGTGTGTGTGTGCTCCAAACCACATCCATCTAACCACAAACCATGACACATGCAACTTCAAGAGCATCTCAAGCAAAAGGTTCAACTCCATATCTCACGGGCATAAAAGTGTTTCATATAGGAGTTCTCTGTATGGAGTTGACAAGGGATGTACACGCTCAATAGAAAATTTGGCAACTATGAACAAGTAACAAGCAAACATTGATCTTATGATAGGCGCACTAACAAATGAGACTTCCACCACTCTTTCCACAGGCTTGCTTGGGATCAGAACGATCAATCATAAAAAGGTTGCAACGTGGCTCGGGTTAGGGCTATATGAAGAAAAGGATAAAAAGGATTCAAAAACTTTCAAGTACATACTAAGAGAATTTCATTAAGAATCATAGCAAACCAAACTTCTGACACAATGCACTCTTCAACTTTTCAAATCACTGAACAACAGAACATCTCCTTCTTCTTCCGCTTCTCTTTTCTCTCTTCTTTTCAATTTTTTTTTCTTTTTTTTTCTTTTTTTTTTTGATTTTCGGATCTTGACTTTGATGCTCACCCAACTAAACATTTTTGCACTTTCTTCCCTTTTTCTTTTTCTGCTTTCTCCGATTCAACCCAAAAGATAAGAAATGTAAACTCCACACCTAGTACACACTTGGAAGCAAAAAGGGTAGGAAAAACAGTGTATAGGCTATGCTCTGATGTGGAGAGGTATGGACGATGTGGGCACACGAAAAAACTATCTGCTTTTGTTGGCTCAAAGTGGCTACTACGGGTCTATGATGAGAAGGGTCAGCTTGAAAGGCTCAAACGTTAATCCTAAATTGGCCTTCGTCATATTCCAAGTATATCCGCCGTCAAACCACCAATCATCTAAGGATATTCTCACAAGAAGTGCCTAATTCAACAGATCAATGAATGCTCATCACAAGCTGAATTTGTAGACTCTCAATTCTCTCTAAAACACATATGAATACTTAAGCAAAAGAGTTCTCTAGCTACATGTGTCAAACCACCATCTTACCACAAAGTTTGGATAAGTGCATTAAAAGTTCTGTGAATGCCTCAGTAGAATGATTATGGTGGATTCTGTGAATTCACGAAAATGGCTATGAATGAGAATGAGTACTCATGTGAAAAGATGCACGTGTGATGCAAATTTTAAAAAAAATTGGACACATGAAAATATGCCACAACAATTTAAATGTTGAATTCGCAACCACCACCCCCCAACTTAAATGAAACATTGTCCTCAATGTTTAACAATCAAAATTGAATATAGGGTACTAAAAAGGAAAGAATACACCTGATTGTGGGACGAGCAGCTCGCTAAGCACCAAAGATGGCAACCTAAACCGACAAAATGAAATTAACCTGCAAAATAAAAACAAAGAAAACAGCAGCAAACAAAAAAAAAAATAACGAAAATAAAAGAAAACAAAAATAAAATAAAATAAATAAAATAAATAAATAAATACTAAAAAAATAAAAATTAAAAAAAATAAAACATACCTGCATGGCGTGATCAAGGTGGATAGTCCAGGTCCATAAGTGGAATGTCTTCCACTTTCGGAATTTGCCTATTAATTAAAACTTTAAGGTGCTGGCCATTGTCTTTAAAAATCCGACTATCCTTGAGATCCTTTATTTCGACTACCCCATTTTCAAAAATATTCTTCACTATAAAGGGGCTTGTCCCAGCAACGGAACCTCTTGGGTCCCAATAGAAATTACGTACCTCAGTCAGGAACTTCCTGTTATCCTGAGCACTCCAATCCACCAGTATCTCACCTGCTACCAAATAATTTATAATATGAGCGAACCATGGTATAGAAGTAATAGAAAGTAAATGCTCATCGAAAAAATCATCCCTAATTGGTAGGTGAGTAGAGGTGTCCTCAAATGTGAGCCTCGAGAGATGGTCATCCACTAAATTCTCCACTCCTTTCTTGTCTTTGATGGCGATGTCAAATTCCCTAACAAGGCTCTTTGTCACTTCTAGTTCCTTGGGCACCTCAGCATTACTACCATCTTGTTCATTTTTCACATCCTTTGATTTATCCATTATTGGGATGTGTAAGGACTTACCACTTCGAATCACAATGGCGTTCACCTCCTTCAAATTCCCTTGCGCCATGTGTTGACCATGAGGTGTGAACTGAGCTTGAGAAGGGAGTTTACCTCGTTCCGTCACACTCAACGAGCTCATCAATTTGGACACTTGCCTCTTTATCTCCTTGTTTTCTTCTACAACCTGCGTAATCAAAGATTCAATCTTTTGGTTAGTCTTACCCCGTGCTTCAATAAATGCATGCAAAGTGTCTTCTAAAGAATTCCTAGAAGATGAAGATGCATGATATGGTGCAGGGTATGATTTAGGAGGCTATGCAGGTGGTGGTGCATGTGGCTGGTTTTCAGATTTCCAGCTAAAATTAGGATAATTTCGCCACCCTTGATTGTAAGTCTCAGAGTAGGGTGTGAAAGGCTTCTTGTACATACCTAGGGTATTACATTGGTCCTCATACATCCCTCTCATCTCAATTGAGGTGGGACACTCTTGGGCAAGGTGATCTACCTCGCCACACACAAAACATGGTCTAAAAGACTCTGCCTGATTAGCCAAGTGTGTTGGCTTTAAGTCTCTAGCCTTTAATGCCTCTAACTCCCTAGTGAGTATCTCAACCCTAGCTTTCAAGTTATCCTCTTCCCTAAGATGGTATATTCCCCCACTCTGTTGGTTCCCTATAGGTCGTGACCTATTTGTGCTCTTAGTAGCACTAGGTCCTGTCCATGTGTGAGCTTTTTTAGCAAGCTCATTAAGGTACTCTGTGGCCTTATCAGGATCTTTCTGTAAGAACTCACCATTGCACATCATCTCTACAAATTGGCGTTCTCTAAGTGTAAGTCCCTCATAAAAATAGCTCACTACACGCCAACTCTCATACCCATGGTGAGGGCATATACTCAATAACTCTTTAAACCTCTCCCAAGACTGATACAAAGTCTCACTATCCTTTTGTGCAAAAGTAGAAATCTATTTTTTTAAAGCATTGGTCTTGTGTTGGGGAAAGTATTTAGTGAAGAAAATCTGGGTCATCTCATTCCACGATCTAATTGACCGTGGTCTCAGTGAGTATAGCCAACTCTTAGCTCGATCCTTCAAAGAGAAAGGAAAGAACTTAAGTCTCACAATGTCTTGTGTTGCATTCTGACTATGAAAAGTCGTAACTACCTCTTCAAACTCCCTAATATGCACATATGGATTCTCATTTTCTAAACCATGAAATGTAGGGAGTAACTGTATCACCCCCGTTTTAACATCAATTGAACGAGCATTGGGTGGAAACATGATGCATGATGGTGTGGCTATGCGTGTAGGGTGGAGGTAATCCTGAAGAGTCCTAATAGGTTGATCCTCATATTCACTCATATTTGCAGAATTGGAAGTATTTTCAAACAAAGAATTAGAAAAACAAGAAAAATTAGACTCTAAATCCGACTCTAACACAGGCCTACAAGCAAAGCTGCCTAATGCGTCCCTATACCGATTATGCATGCAAGATGACAATAATAAAAAATAAAAATAAAAAAATAATAAAAAAATAATAAAAAAATTAATAATAATAATAATAATAATAATAATAATAATAATAATAATAATAATAATAATAATGCAGCAAGTAAAAAGAAGGGAACGAAATTACCGCCTTTACAAACTGCTGAAAAGAAAAATTATCTACTGATTCTTCTACCGTCTCTCCGGCAACGGCTCCAAAATTTGATTACGCCCAAAGAATAACGCGGTAGTTGTAGTGTAACTTTGGGGTGTCGATTCCACAGGGAGACTAAATTAAAAGAATAATAAACAGAATTTCTGAAACTATAGAAGTATTAGATGGTTAATGAGAAAAATAAAAATATAGAAAGTGATTTTGAATGCAACTAAAAATTAAACAAATTAATTAATGGAAGAAAATATTCAAATTTAACGAACAGTGGAGTGTCGGGAATCCCTTGCACATATATGGTATTTCAATTATTTTTAATTCACATATAACTCAATTGAGAAATTAAATTCCAAAAATCTCAATCGGAAGATTTAAAATTATGCATCAAAATTAGGCTGAAAATAATCCTTCGAAAAATCATTCATCATCTTTAAATCACTCAAATTATTATTCACGGTGATAAAATACAAAGATGACAATATACCCGACAAACAATACTGCAGCAGAGAATTGAATCAATATAAATATTTAATTGTTTCAAAAATAATCAAAACATTAATTCATTCGATAGAAAAAGCATGACTGAATCTATAAACGGACTAAAACCTTTAATTATTCGGACAATAAAATCCAACAATTAATTATGAATGATCAACGAAGAATTTAATAAATTAAAATCATGTACAGGAATCAAAATAAATCAAAATAGTCATCTATAATGTAAGTTCAGCCCTAACCCTACTTAAAAATTTAATTACTCATGTACAAAATAAATAACGTAAATTTCACGAAGAAATAATCTACCATGGATTGACTGCAACGAATTTTCTTCCACACTGGAACTGCTGCGCAGCCGCACCACTGCTTCAATTTTTCTCTGCCAGCCGCCGTCTTTCTGTTATGTAAATCCCCTCCTGAATATTTTTTTTCTGTCTTTAAATACTCCGAGGCAATACCCTAAAGCCTCATGGCCCACAGCAACTTTTCCTATTTCAACCGTCAAGTTCACAGCCCCAAACGCCAGCTCAGCACGTCCTGATTTGCGCCTTAGGCGCATGGTCCACACGGAGCAAGCGCACGTCAGCGCCTCCCGAAGCCTAGGCTTCCTTGTCAGCCGCAGCCTCCACACTTTCATTGCTTGCCTTTTCTTTCTTTCATCTCTTTTGCTTTTCTTCAGCTGGGACCCACAAATCAACACCCAATCAAACTGCCAAGCCACTTTCCAAGCCCAACAGCAGCACAAATCCAGCCCCTTGTTTATTTTTTTCTTTTTATTATTTTTTTTCCATTGTCTTTTGTTTCTCGCGCACAACCAGCAACGCTAACTTTTAGGCTCCGTTTTCTCTCAGATAACAACTGAATCTCGACTTAGACTCTTCACAGAAGTTGTAGCCCTAGATGAGTAGATAATTTTAGGCATAAATATCACCTGATTTGGACTTTGGAAGCTCAAGTTATAACCCCTTAAAGTTGGCTAGTTGGACAAGTTCGCGGCAGCTTTCCAGGCCTGATTTCGAAATAATAGTTAGAGGCCCAAACGAACTCGATTTTTGCAAACCATACCTTTCGAAAAAGCTCAAGACGTCCTCTAAAAACTTTATTAAGAACACTTTCTCATTATGAAATTCTAATGCCATCCAAATCACAATTGAAACTCAATGGTCGAATCTGCCAAAAAGTCAAAAATTACACAATATACTCCATAGCTCTTCTTTGACCTCCAATGCTTCCCTCACTGTAAATAGAAGTTAAATTAAATAATATCAATTATATCCCAACATTTCTATTCGCTTTCTAGCATTTTAATTAAATAATAGAGCATTTAGAGTGCACTTTTGTGCACTCATCACCAAACGTCATTGTCCTTCATGGACTTTATCTCCTCATTCATGGCATCAATCCACTCTTGAGATTTAGAACTTTCCAGGGCTTGACGGAAGTTGATTGGATCATCTTCCACCGTACCAATGTCAAACCCATGTTCTTGGAGAAATACAATGTAATCGTCTAGCACTACACCTCTCCTTTCTCTAGTGGATCTCCTTAATGGCGTAGGTTCTGAAGGAGGTAGAGTTTGTTCTTCTGGAACGGGAGGTTCTTGGATATTGTTTTGATTTGGATCTGCTTCTTGAACAATGTCAGGTATAGGAGCCTGATCAATGTCACTAATAGCTGTGGGAATATCAACATATTCCTTTTCAAAAACAAAATCACTATCCTTATCTCCCCCATCAAACTCAACATCCTCAAAGAACCGGGCGTTTCCCGTCTCAAAAATTGATCTAGTAGTAGGATCATAGAATTTGTAACCCCTGGATCTTTCGGGGTATCCAATAAAATAGCAACTAACCGTTCTTGAATCCAGTTTTTTTTCGTGTGGCCTATAAGGCCTTGCTTCAACTGGACATCCCCAAATGTGTAGGTGTTTCAAACTAGGCTTCTTGCCTGTCCAAAGTTCATAAGGGGTTTTAGCAGTTGCTTTAGTTGGTACTCTGTTAAGGATATACGCTGTAGTCTTTAATGCTTCACCCCAGAGTGATTCTGGCAAGTTAGAATGACTAATCATACTCCTTACCATGTCTTTGAGCGTTCTGTTTTGCCTTTCAGCAACACCATTCATGCTTGGAGAACCTAGCATGGTGTATTGTGGGACGATACCGCACTCCTCTAGGAATTTAGCAAATGGTCCCGGACGTTGTTCACCTGAACCATCATACTTACCATAGTATTCACCACGACGGTCAGATCTAACGTTTTTAATCCTTTTGCTGAGTTGATTTTCAGCTTTAACTTTGAACGATTTGAACATTTTCAGTGATTGGGACTTTTCATGAATGAGATGAAGGTAGCCATAACGTGAAAAATCGTCTATGAATGTGATAAAATATTGTTGGCCATTCCATGAGACCGTAGGAAATGGCCCACAAATATCTGTATGTATTAGTTCGAAAACATCTGTAGCCTTGTTGGCACCAAATCTCCTTATGTTTGTTTGTTTTCCCTTTATGCAATTTGTGCAAATTTCAAAGTCTGCAAAATCAAGGGAATCTAGAATCCCATTTGACACAAGTCTTTCAATTCTCCTTTTGGAGATGTGACCTAATCTCTTATGCCATAATGATGAGGAATTCTTATTGGTTAATTTTCTTTTAACACCTCAAGTACTTAATTGCAAGGTTTCATGATATGAAGCAACTGTATCAAGCATATAAAGGTTATCTACATAAGATAAAGAACCAGTACCAACCAAATTTGAATTCTGAAAAAGACTAAATTTATTATTTCCAAAAGAACAAGAGTAACCAAATTTGTCCAATACAGAAATAAAAACCAAATTCCGTCTAAAGGACAACACAATAAATGTCTCATTCAAATCCAAATAAGTACCAGACTTTAATAATAACCTAAATATCCCAATTGCCTTAACTTCGACCTTCTTGCCATCACCTACAAAGATGTATCTTTCACCATCATTTGGCTTTCGGCAGCTCAGGCAGCTCTTCATGGACACACTGATGTGAGTGGTTGCACCAGAATCTATCTACCAAGTGTGTTTAGGTACCGAAGTCAAATTAACCTCAGAACAAACAAGATTAAGAAGTGTACCTTTCTTTGCACTCCAAGCATAATAGTTGGTATATTGCTTCTTCTTATGTCCCGTAGCTCCACAGAAGAAACAACCATCAACATTCTTTTCTTTATATTGTTTCTTTTGATATGGAACCTCTGCAGCTTCTTTATCCTTCTTTCTTTTCTTCCCTTTATCCTTGGAAGTACCAGCCAAATGAGCACTTTCTATCTTTTCTTACTTCAGCCTTTCCTCTTCTTGCACACAATGTGAGATGAGCTCATTAAGAGACCAAGTCTCTTTTTGGCAGTTGTAGCTCACCTTAAGTTGACTCAATTGTGTGGGAAGAGATATCAAAACCAAATGCACAAGCAAATCCTCAGAGAGATCAAGTTTATATGCTCTTAACTTTGAAGCGAGATGAGACATTTCCATAATGTACTCCCTAATGGTCCCATTACCTTTATATCTCATTGAGACGAGATTTTCCAAAAGTGTACTTGTTTCAGACTTTTCATTCTTGGCAAATCTATTCTTAATTTCTTTTAGGAACTCTTTAGCTGTCTTTATCATTTCGGATATTGTGCCCTTGAATGCTTCTGGAATCGCCTTCTTAATGATCATCAAACACATGCGATTTGACTTCTTCCACCTTTCAATATCCCTCTTTTAAACAGAGGAACTTTCATCAATAAGAGGTGCAGGAAAAGAAACCCTTAACGCAAGGTCCAGATCCATGACACCGAGAACTATTTAGAGGTTCTCATGCCATGTCTTGAAGTTTGTGCCATTTAGCATAGGAATAGAATTAAAGCTGGCAGTAATGTTAGAAGTAGAACTAGTAGCTGAATCAGAGAACAATAAACAAGCAAAACAAACTCACATAAGCCTCAAAACAAAATAAATTCAAATAAAAGCAAACCCCATCTCAAGATACCGGACACTCTATTAATATTTTATCTTTGGATAAAAAAATTTTAACTTGTAAGTGATATCTTGGTGTAGTAATCAAACATTGATAATAAGAACATATCGAATAATAAATCTTCCTTGGGGCTGATTTATTATTCATATGTAAAACCAAATAATCATCACACGTTTATTACCACAAGTGTGCATGCAATTCTGTTAAATATTAATTGATGCTGCACTTTTCGGCTCGCAATAAATATGGACTCCGTGACCTGTAGAACACTCAGAAAGATGATCAGAGGACCACCGGATTGGCTCTGACGGTAGCCGCTCCGATGCTTAAGTAAGTAAAAGAATTGAAAGACTGTATTGAAAGCCAAAGAATGAGCATAAAAAATAAAGCGTACCTCTAGGGTTTAATTTATAAGCCGTGGCTCTCCTAAGTTGATTAGGATTTGATGCCATGAATATAGGGATTTGATCATCGGAGATTGCAGTTACCTTGTGGAGCATTGAGTCGTAGATGGAGATAATCATAGATAGTAGTTTCCGTGTTGAAGACTGTTTCCTTATTCCCTGCTTGGCAGTTGTTTAAGGAAACCATAAGGTCGGAACCATATGAAGTGTCGAATAAATATTGCCCAGAACAGAAGGTCTGGAAGATATACGCATGAGAATGCCTTGAAGGTTTTGCCTGCACTGTATGACCGAATTTATCGGCTCTGAATGATATATATATATATATATATATATATATATATATATATATGGGAATGCCCTGAAGGCTTGTGGCTGTTCTGTATGATCGGAATTATCAGTTCTGTAGGATCGAGATTTGTTAATTCCGTGGGCACACGTGTCTCAAGGTGATTGGTGTGTCTGTTTGTGGTACATCAGCTACTCCCCCCCGAGCCCTAGTTAGAAGCTAGGGCTTAACTAGGGTTGTGGTTTTTGTGAAGAGTCATACGTTTTGCTTTTCCATTTCTCGAAACGTTAGTTTAATGCGCCATTTATTGCGCAGCCGATACTTTGAGAATCCATCATTACCTTCAACCGTTGTGTCGGCTCATCTTGGAAGGCTCATATTTCGAATGTGTATATAAAGAGAGGGAAAGGTCTTTCATACCTTTCTTCTGCATTTGCTTCTACAGTACCAGACCGCCATTTGACATATTCTGAAGTTTGAAGGATATCCAGTGTTCATAGTCCTTTCTTGATCTCAGGTTCAACTTTTAGTCCCCTTTTACATTCCCTTTTATTTGTTTCATTTCTTTCTTTTGCTCGCCATGTCTGGTTTTGAGTCACGCTTTGGTTCGGGCAGTCCTTCCGAGACCGTTCCTCAATTGCAGTTAGTGAATCTTCCATCCGTAGATATTGATGAGAACAGATTGGTAGAACCCCCCTCTAGTCCGGGGGTTAGGATTGTTGATGCATTTGATGAGCCCCCGAATAGGGCTGGTAAGACTTCTGGTCTATCCGGTTACAGAGAGGAGGGTGAAAGTGTAATCACCGAAAGTATGTTGAAGGAATTATGGGCGAAGTTCAAACTTCCCACAAATGTTACTTTCAGGGTCCCAGATTCTGAGGATCGCCCAAGCGACGTCAGAGAGTGAGAAATCTGTGCCTATCTGGCCTGGTTTGAAATGGGTCTTACACTTCCCCTTCCTGATATAATAAAACAATTCTTTTGTTGGTTTAACCTTTGCCCCGCAGACTTGAACCTTAACAGTTGGAGACATCTGTTGAGCTTCATCGTGTTAGGGCATATGAATAATGTCGAGGTGTCCCTCGATTTGGTCCGTAGCAATATGGATCTAAAACTTCAAAAGGCGGAGGGCCTTTATTATATGTCTTTTAATAGCGGGTTCAGGCCCCTTACTTTTGTGCCCTCCTCCAACAAGACCTGGAAGAAGTGGTACTTTTTTATTAAAGGAGGATGGGAATTCAAGAACTTCGAAGGTCAACCCTCCGCATTCCCTCGAACCACTGGGCCAAGGGGTGAGGCTCAACTTTTCCGTGGCTGTATTGATTTCGTTTTGTCTGTCGATTATTGAACTGATCAATTTCTGTGCTTACTTTGCAATCAGGGGTGCGTGGAAGAGACCAGACTTCTCCCCCACGATTCAGAAGCAATATAAGAAGCTCTTGAAGCCCAGCATTCGACACCATTCTTCTATTGTTAAACCGGATAGATTGATGGCTGCCAGGGGGAGTGTTGATGAGATTGCTGGCAATGTGATGGCTTAGTGGGAGACCGGGCCATCGCCGCTCGTGGCGGCGGAGGAGGCTTCCTCTTCAGTGGTTCCTCCCGCTCAAAAGAAGCGGAGGTTAGTTCTGTCCTCTCCTGAGCCTGCGGAGGGGGAGGGAGAGGCTCTTGTCCCTATCTCGGTGGTCCCTCCAGTCCCGTCTCGTCGAGCGCGTAAGGGGGAATCGTCATCGGTGGCTCCTGATGCTGTCGATCAGGAGGCCAAGAGGATTCTGAGGGACTTCTGGGCTAAAGGCTTAGTTAAACTCAAGCCTCAGAAGTCGGGGAAGCTTCTTGCTGACTTAACCGCTCTTCAGGTTAAGGTGAGTTCGTCGGGCCCTTACTTTTCTTTTCCCCTTTCTTCAAGTGTTTATGCTGGTATTGAACTTGTTTATTTTGTATTATGCAGACCCTGCACACCCTTTCTGCTCTGGTGGAGGTTTCTCCATCTGCGGAGGAGTTGGACCAACTCAAGGACAATCTGGACGATCTGGGACTCCAGCTTGGTACTGCTCGGTCGGAGGCTCACGACTCTGCGGAGAAGTTGAAGGAGTGTCAGAACTCCTTGACTGTGATGGAGTCGGAGAGGAACCTTGCCGTTGAGCAGGCAAAGAGGTTGCAGGTGGAGATGAACGGCTTGCGGTATCAGCACCGTAGACAGCTCGATGAAGCCGTGGAGCAGGCATTGATGGATAATGAGGAGGAAATGAGGTCGAAGCTGGAAGGAATGACCCATCGCTTGATTACGTTTGGGTTCAATAACTTCCGCTCTCGGCTTCTTGCCAAGTTTCCTGACCTGGATGTCTCCTCTATTGTGCCGCCTGGATCTGAACCTTCAGAGGTTGTTATCCAGGGTGAAGTGGCTGATGTCCTCCCTACCGATCCCACGGAAGAGGTTGTACCGACTGAGGTGGTTGATACTGCTCCTGCTGATCCTTCTCCAGTCGCTGATCCTGTTCCTGCTGATCAGGCTTAGGATGTATATTTTGCTATTTTCAACTTCCAATGTACTTGAAATATACATTCGTTAATGGAACAGTCTTTTGCTTGATGCTCGTCTTCTTAATTATATTGCTCTGTAGTATTTGTGCACGTCTTGAGTTGTACTGCTCTGTAGTGCTTTAATTTGTAGTTGATGGTGGTAATTGTTGCAAGTAGTGCTGCTCTGGAGTTTAACTTCTTTTGAAAACATTTCAAAGCTGACTGTTCTGAATCCGGAGACTTAATAATGAATGGACATTTCGTGATTGTAGTTCGGTTGATCAGCACTTCTGCCTTCAGATCTGTTAAGACAAGGACCAAGAAACCTCATAGTTGATGGACCTCTGCTGTATACGAGACCCATCAAGTGTTAATGACCTGGAGAAACTGTCATGTCATATACGTGGAAAAGACCAGAAAGTCTGTACATTACGTATGTGGCTTTGCCTTTTGCTTCTCCCGAGAGGGCAGTTTAATGTCTTATTTATTGCAACTCCGTCGTTTGGGATTTTGAAGTTGACTTTTCGCCTAACCGTTGCGACGGTTCAACTGGGTGGCCTTTGGTCTTTGAAGGCCTATATAAATGGAGGAGGATCATACGGTTGCGCTCAATCATTTCGTTCCCAACTGTTCCCTCGTAGGAGAGTTTTTAGATGTTCTTCCAAAACTGCTGTTTATTCGGAAATGATTGACGATCTTCAGTCTGAGTTGGGAATGATTAAACTGTGGCCGAGAGTTAACCTTCCCTTTGATTCAGTCTCCAAGGAAGGGTTAGAGGAGGTTGAGACCTTCTTGTCCATCTTGGCATCCGGTCGAGATTTCTCTGATGGCAGGTGGTCCCTCCTTGATTCAACCGAGGCTTGGAGCATCGGTGATGAAGACGAAGGTGAGATGCTTCCTTCCCTTTGCATTCCGGCAGACACCCTTGCTCAAATCGACGGGGGTGTGACAACTGCTCTGAGGGAGATGAATGGGGGCTGTTTCCTCCCCTTTGTGACTTGGCAGAGACCCTTGCTTCAATCGGCTGGGGCGTCATGATATAGTGGCTTTTTTGTAGTAGCCTATGTAATGGTGTTTCTGTTGTAGCCTTCGGCGTACTTGTTCTGTTTCCAGTCTTTTTGTACTGATGTAAATCTACTGAATCATTAATAAAATTGAGTTCCTTCTTCTTGGATCTGGTGTTCTTCGTATTTGAATGGGCTCCTCTGTAAAACATTTTCTTGTGTATTTCTGGTATATGAATGTTCTGAGAATAGATCAGAGAAACTTAGAAAAATGCTTGAATCAAAGTACTTCACTTTTGATCGGTATTATGGTACTTGTTGCTCATTTGACAGTTAAGCCAAATATCATAAATATCAGATCTAAGGCGTTCCGATCCAAGAAACTTTAGTTCATAGATGTTCGAAACTTCTGTCTTTGGATGGACTGGATCATAGAATCAGCTAATTGAAGATGGACCGGGCTCTGGAGGCCTGTGCATTAATAGATGGACCAAGTGCTGAGACTTGTACATTTATAGACCAGGCTCTGGAGGCCTGTGCATTAATAGATGGACCAAGTGCTGAGACTTGTACATTTTATGGACCAGGCTCTGGAGGCCTGTGCATTAATAGATGGACCAAGTGCTGAGACTTGTACATTTATGGACCAGGCTCTAGAGGCCTGTGGATTAATAGATGGACCAAGTACGAAGACTTGTACATTTAGGGACCAGGCTCTGGAGGCCTGTGCATTAATAGATGGACCAAGTGTTGAGACTTGTACATTTATGAACCAGGCTCTGGAGGCCTGTGCATTAATAGATGGACCAAGTACGAAGACTTGTACATTTATGGACCAGGCTCTAGAGGCCTGTGCATTAATAGATGGACCAAGTGCTGAGACTTGTACATTTATGGACCAGGCTCTAGAGGCCTGTGCATTAATAGATGGACCAAGTACGAGACTTGTACATTTATGGACCAGGCTCTGAGGCCTGTGCATTAATAGATGAACATTTTAAAGAAAACCTTTCTACTGATAATACTTCCACTAGTGTTCCACGTTCCATGGCCTAGGAACAGGTTTCCCAGTCATGTCTTCTAGCCAGTAGGTGGTAGGTCGAACAACCTTTGTTACTCTGTAGGGGCCTTCCCAGTTTGGTGACAACTTTCCATGGTGGGATCCTTGGTGTTTTGAAAGACTCTTCTTAAGACGAAGTCTCCAACTTGAAAGCTGACTGTCTTGAGTCCTACCTTGGATTTGTTGACCATTCTCTGTTGATAGGCTTCCATCCTGATGCTGGCTTGATCCCTTCTCTCTTCGAGCAAATCCAAGTTTTCCATCAGCTGCTGATCGTTGGATTCTTGGTCAAAGGCCTCAGTCCTCAGGGTTGGCATACCGATCTCAACCGGAATTACTGCTTCAGTTCCATAGGCTAGTGAGAAGGGAGTTTCTGAGGTAGGAGTTCTTCTGGTTGTTCTGTAGGCCCAAAGAACCCCAGGGAGTTCTTCTGCCCACTTCCCTTTGGCCTGTTCCAACCTTTTCTTTAACCCGTCAAGGATTGTTCAGTTGGTGACCTCTGCTTGCCCATTTGCTTATGGATGGCCTGGAAAGGCAAAGTGTTGCCTGATGTTGAGATTTTCGCAGAATGCCTTGAAGCCTTTACCAGTGAATTGTGTCCCATTGTCCGAGATAATTACACGTGGTATGCCGAACCTGCACACAATGTTCTTCCAGGTGAAGTTCTCAACTTCTTTTTCTGTGATATGTGTTAAAGGCTCGGCTTCGGCCCATTTAGAGAAGTAGTCGATGGCCACCAAGAGATATTTCCTGTTCGGAGGGGCCCTTGGTAATGGACCCACGATGTCCATCCCCCACTGAGCAAAGGGCCAAGGGCTAGGAATCGGGATAAGCTCATGATGAGGTTGATGTTGGTACGGCGCAAATCTTGGCATTTGTCGCACTTTCGAACATATTCTTTTGCCTGTTTCAGCTTGCCGGGCCAGTAGTAACCCTGTGATAGAGCTCGGTGGGCTATAATTCTGCCCCCATTATGATTCCCGCAGATTCCCTCATGTATTTCAGCCAAGACATATTGTGACTCGTCTGGAACCAAGTATTTTAACAGAGGTTGAGAATACGACCTTCTGTAAAGCTTGTTATTCAGGATCAGGTACCGAGCCGCTCTGATTCGGATTCTCCTGGCTTTGTTTTTATCCTTTGGGAGGAGCCCGGATCTTAGGTACTGGAGGATTGGAGTCATCCAGTTCTGGGGCTGTTCATCAATTTGAGCAACTTGGGCTTCCTCAATACTGGGTCCTGGTTAAAAGGTGATTTTTACTGTGGAGTTTGCTTCAGACTTGAGGCGGGAGGCCATGTTAGCCAGAGCATCTGCTCTGCAGTTCTGACTTCTTTCAATTTTCTGGATAGTAAATGTCTGGAAGGAATGCTTCAAGTGGTTTACCAGTTCGGAGTACCGGAGCATCCTGTCATCTTTAATGGCAAATTCTCCCAAGACCTGGCTCACTACCAGTTGGGAATCAGAGAAGACGTCGAGGTTCTGAGCCTCGCATTCCAAGGCAAGCTTCATGCCTAAGATTAGGGCTTCATATTCGGCTTCATTATTAGAAGCTTTGAATCCCAGGCTGACTGCTTTTTCTGACGTGAGCCCATCAGGGGACTGTAGTACCAGGCCTACCCCTGATCCTTGATCGGTTGACGATCCATCAATGTACAGCAGCCAGGTTCCCGAAGTTTCGGTGACTTGTGCTTTGTTCTGAAGTGCCGGGGTGAACTCGACTACGAAATCAGCTAAGGCCTGCCCTTTGATGAAGTTTCGGGGTCCGTATGATATGTCAAACTCCCCTAGCTCCACAGACCACTTCACCAATCTTCCCGATACCTCAGGTTTCCTCAGTATTGACTTCAGAGGATAGGCAGTCGGGATCTTGATTGGATGGGCTTGGAAATAAGGTCGAAGCTTCCGAGCTAATATGACCAGGGCATAGGCCAGTTTCTCTACTTCTGGGTATCTTTTTTCCGTGTCAAGTAGTGCCCTACTGACGTAAAAAATAGGCCTCTGTACTCCTCTGTCCTGTCTGATTAACGCGGAGCTGACTACATTTTCGGAAACTGCAAGGTACAGGAGTAACTTTTCCCCTTGTAATGGTTTTGACAGGAGCTCTGGAGAGGCTAGATACTCCTTTAATTCTTGAAAGGATTTCTCGCATTCTTCCGTCCACTGCAGAGTTTTGCTGCCCTTCAAAGCTTTGAAGAAAGGTAGGCAGCGATCAGTGGATTTGGATATAAATCTGCTCAGGGCCGCAATCCTGCCATTCAGCGCCTGAATTTCCTTTCTGGTTTTTGGCGACTTTAGCCCAATCAGGGCTTGGATCTGAGTGGGGTCTGCTTCGATACCCCTCTGAGAGACAATGTATCCCAAGAATTTTCCCTTCGTAACTCCGAAGGTGCATTTCGAGGAGTTGAGCTTCATCTTGTGCTGTCTGAGGATATCGAAGGTCTGGGCTAAGTGCTGGAGGTGGCTGCCTTTCTGAAGACTTTTTACCAGCATATCGTCGATGTAAACCTCCATGGTGCTGCCGAGCAGTGGGCTGAACATCTTGTTCACCAACCGTTGATAAGTGGCTCCAGCATTCTTCAAACCGAAAGGCATCACTCTGTAGCAGTAGAGTCCTCTTTCAGTTATGAAGGCAGTCTTTTCTTGATCTGGGGGGTACATCTAGATTTGGTTGTATCCAGAGTAGGCATCCATAAAACTCATGAGCTCATGCCCCGCGGTGGCGTCAACCAGTTGGTCTATTCTTGGCAGTGGAAAGCTGTCCTTGGGGCATGCTTTGTTGAGGTCTGTATAATCAACGCAGACTCTCCACTTGCCGTTTTTCTTCTTGACGAGCACGGTGTTGGCTAGCCACTCGGGATAGGATACTTCCCGTATCATGCTGGCGTCTAGCAGCCTTTGGACTTCTTCGTTTATAATCCGATGTCGTTCAAGAGCAATCGGCCTCCTCTTCTGTCTGACTGGCGGGTGATCCGGATCCACCATCAGTTTGTGAGTTATAAGATTAGGATCTATTCCTTCCATGTCTTTGGTCTCCCAAGCAAAGATAGAGAGGTTGTCTTTCAAGAACCTGACTATCTTTTCCCGCTCGGCGTGTGTTAGGTCTGGGCCGATGTACAAGTAACTCCCCTCTGCTTCTGAACTGACCAGTACTTTAATGGGCTCGCCAACAAGTTTGGCTCGGCTGTCGTGTCCCCTTGGGCTCAGGGTTCTTCAATGCCGGATGGGCAATCTTCCACCTCGGGAGAGCGAGTGAATACAAGATCTGCACAATCCCGAGTGTGCTGTAATTGTTATTTAGGAGCCTTTTCTTTGAGGGCAATAGCGTGGCACTCCCGGGAGGTTGGTTGGCATCCTCTGACAGAGTGAACGCTCTGGTTGTGGACGTACTTCAAACACTGATGGAGGGTCGAAGTGACTGCCTCTATCTGATGCAACCAGGGTCTCTAGATTATGACGTTGTAGGGAGACTTCATGTTTAACACCATGTACTCCGAGATGGTGGTCTTCTACCCTTCACCCTCTCCTATAGTGGTAGGAAGGTCGACTCTCTTCAATGGGGTGCTGAGGTTGCCATCAAAAGCTGCCATCACGGTAGTGGTGGGCTTGACGTTGTCATGGTCTATCCTCATCTGTTTGAGCGGCTCATAGAATAGTATGTTGACGGAGCTGCCAGTATCGAATAGGACTCTCCTGGTTTCGAAGTTGGCGATTCTGAGGGTAATAACAAGGGCATCACTGTGAGGGCAGTGTACCCCTGCTAGATCTTGCTCGGTGAATTGGATCTCCGGTGCTGGTTTGAGCCTCTTTTCGACGTTGAAGATCTGTAATACGTTCGGGGCGGCTCTGGTTTCCCCAGCGTATCTCTTTCTTGCCCTGTTGGACATTCCTGTGACAGGGGAGTCAGCATGGAGGACGTAGATGACGTGGTTGTTCTGCCTCTGAGGCTCGTTTCGTCCCTCCCTGTGCTCTTGCCTCTGTTCGGGCCTCTGGTCTGGCCGCTGTTGAGGCTTGTCTTCTTAGGGGTTCTGCCTTCCTTCCAGCTTGACGAACTCCCGAAGACGTCCCTTCTTTATGAGCACCTCTATCTCATATCGGAGGGTCCTGCATGTGTTAGTTGTATGTCCATGATCTTTATGGAAATTACAATACTTACTTTGGTCCCGCAGACTGGGATCTCCTTTGATTGGTTCCGGCCACCTCAGGTTCTCCTGATCTCGGATCTGCCGGAGTACCTGGTTCGGCGTAGTGTTCAAAAGAGTGAAGTTGGCGAACTCCCTTGGTCCGGAGTTGTACACAGCTCTGGGTGCTGTTCTTTTCTCTGGGCTCCTGGCCCTCTTTTTGTTGGAGTCTCTTCTGTGATCCTCCTTCTTGTGGTCCTTCCGCTTCGAATTGTCCCTCTGGGTCTGATCTCTGCCCTTCTGGGACGTGCGGTTGGCTTCTTCCAGGTTGATGTATTTTCTGGCCCGATCCATTAATGCCGCCATGTCGGCTGGAGGGCTTTTTGTCAAGGAGTCTCTGAACCCACCCTGGGCAAGCCCAGCAATTAGGGCTGCTACGAGGAACTTTGGGCTGCAGTCAGTGATCTCAGTGAGTTCGGTATTGAAGCGCGCAATGTAGGCGCGGAGGGATTCCTCCTTGGTCTGCTTAACGTTCAGCAGGAATTCTGGCCCCCTTCTGAGCCTCTTGCTGGTCATGAACCTGTCCAAGAACTGTCTACCGAGCTCGTAGAAGCTGGTAACTGAGTTCGGAGGGAGGTTGTGGAACCACTTCAAAGTAGTTCCCTTCAAGCTGGTGATGAACGTTTGGCACATGAAAGCATCAAAGGCTCCGTGCAGGGCCATCGTATGCTGGTAATGAGAGAGATGATCTCTTGGATCTCCAGATCCATCGTACAGGGTGAACTTGGGCACCATGAACTTTCTGGGCCTCTCCTCTGACATGATGACGTGAGTGAATAGGGTGGCTAGTCTTCCGAGCAGCCTGGCCAGTTCGTCTTGCTCTGAAGGGTTCTGAGGTCCTCTCAAAGTAACTGTCTGGTCCATCGACTCGGCAATTTCTTCCACCCTCCGCGGATCTCTGAGTCTGACATCTTGTGAACCATGCTTGACAACCTCGGCTTCAAGGTAGTAGGGTTGATTACGCCCTTCGGACGGAGGAGGATTCTGAACCGGAGGGACTGGTGCTGCATGATGAGGCTCCTGCGGTACTGGGTGTGCTCCCGAGGCCCTTGGAGTTGGGGCTCGAGTAGTGCTCCGGTAATGGACGTCGGGGACGAAGGCGAATGTTCCCCAGCCAGGGACTGTTGATGGCTGCGGATCTCGGCCAGCGCGAGCAACGCCTGAGGGGTGCCCAGGCTGGTTAGTTGGAGTCTGCGCATGAAGTTCTTCGTTCTCTGTGGCAACAGGAGGTTGCGTTCCTGCAACGAAGTTGACTGGCGGGCTAGGAGAACCCGCCGCTTAGTTCAGCGTGAGTGTTGCCAGTGTTCTAGTGATGGCAAGCAACTGCTCCTGCACCAGTTCATTGTGTCGTTTTATTGCTTCGATCTCTTGTCGCATAGGATTGGCCGCTGGCCCCCTTGTGCGAGGAGCATGTGGCTGACGTTGAGCGTTTTGCGAATTCTGAGTATTCTGTCGTGGTCGGAGATTTGGTGCCATGGTTTTCCGGTGAGGAAAGAGTTGAGTTTATGAATAGAGCACTTGGAGATTAGTCGCTCCCACAGACGGCGCCAAACTGATGCTGCACTTTTCGGCTCGCAATAAATATGGACTCCGTGACCTGTAGAACACTTAGAAAGATGATCAGAGGACCGCCGGAGCCGCTCCGATGCTTAAGTAAGTAAAAGAATTGAAAGACTGTATTGAAAGCCAAAGAATGAGCATAAAAAATAAAGCGTACCTCTAGGGTTTAATTTATAAGCCGTGGCTCTCCTAAGTTGATTAGGATTTGACGCCATGAATATAGGGATTTGATCATCGGAGATTGCAGTTACCTTGTGGAGCATTGAGTCGTAGATGGAGATAATCATAGATAGTAGTTTCCGTGTTGAAGACTGTTTTCTTATTCCCTGCTTGGCAGTTGTTTAAGGAAACCATAAGGTCGGAACCATATGAAGTGTCGAATAAATATTGCCCAGAACAGAAGGTCTGGAAGATATACGCATGAGAATGCCTTGAAGGTTTTGCCTGCACTGTATGACCGAATTTATCGGCTCTGAATGATATATATATATATATATATATATATATATATATATATATATATATATATATATATGGGAATGCCCTGAAGGCTTGTGGCTGTTCTGTATGATCGGAATTATCAGTTCTGTAGGATCGAGATTTGTTAATTCCGCGGGCACACGTGTCTCAAGGTGATTGGTGTGTCTGTTTGTGGTACATCATTAATCTTCCTTTGGGCCGATTAATATTCACATAAGTTACATGCACATAATCTTGTTATATTTTGAAATAAAATTAATTTTTACAAAAGAGGTCACTTTGGTGACATATTGTTTCAATTAATTTATCTCAAAACACTAATATTTGAATGTAAATTTGTGTAAATGCACTGTAACGTCAACATATTTATATTTTGGGGCAAAATAGACCACATGTACCTTAGTGGTACAGTAGCATGTGTTCCAAGCATTGACCTAACATCCCAGGTTCAAGTCACAGGGCATACAACCCATGTCAAATTTTTTTTTTGTTTTCATTTCCTGTAACTTATGAGCCAACCATTGGATAGCTTCTCCTTTCTAACCAAACACCTTCCAAACTCAAATTTAAAAATTTACCCATAAAGTAACAGTGTTGGGCAGTCATCTGAATGGGTGGGTCGGGTCGGACCCGACCTGGTTTGGCCCAAATAAAATCACAAAGTCTCAGCCGTAGTGCAGCATATTCCTAGCGTCTGGTTGTCTTCTCCATCAACGGCGAGTCGCCGGCGACAGATTTTCTTGCGTTTTTCAGTGGGGTTCAGACCTAGAAGTCATGGGCAACTCAAATCTATCCTCGGGTCTCCGATCGGAGTGCCGGAACACTCCTAAAAATGGAAAAATCGTAGGTTCATCGGGGCTGTGCGGTTTTCTGGCAGCCCCCCCCCTTTTTTTTTATTTCTCACCTTTTCTCCTACTGTTTCAACACAATTGATCCCGACAATGTTCCTACATCTTATACACATAACTCCCAATCATTCAACATGAAATGGCTCTGATACCACATGAGAGATTAATTTCATTATGTGAAAACCATCACACAAACAGGAACATTCATGTTGAATCATCAAGAATTAAAATATTGAATTTGTGGAAGCGTACCTGAATCCATAACAAAAAAATTGAAATATCCAAGTCTGAGGCTTTATGATCTTCCTTGAAATATCCAAGTCTGAGGCTTTATGATTCTTCCAGATCTACACTTGTTTTCTGTCTTAAAAATTTCTCTCTGACAATGGAAATCAGAAGAATAAAAAAATCGTTGTGTGATCTGGGGACCATGACTCCTATTTATAAACAATTGCCGTCTGTTCGTATTTTCTATTTTAACCCATCATAAAAATAGAAATTACGCTTGTCTCTACACATTAATGCCCACACTTTATAATATATTAATTAAGGCCCCAAAACTTAAATTAATCACTTTAATTAGCCTAACTTTATTTGATTAGCCTATAATTCACATTTATTTAATATATAAGCCCGTATATTTAATTTTACTCCAACATTGGAGAGAAAAGAAAAGAAAAGATAATTTAAAATTGAAGAGAAAAGAAAAGAGAAGAAAATAAAGTGTTCATTTTTATCTTGTTTGATAGTTCAGGAGAGAAAAGAAAAGAAAAGGACAATATTTCTTACTTGAATGATCAGTTGGGAGAGAGAATAAAAGAAAACATACAAAATAATTTGACAATTATACCATTTTTTTTCTTTATGTTTAGAATTTTTAATTCTTTCATTAATGAGTACTGTTGGTATTACAAAAAATTCATTAATTACATTTTATTTTCTCTCCAAATCTCTCTAATTTTGGCAGAGATTGAAAGAAGTGGGTTAAAACTCTTAAACTTTCTCTCTCAATTTTTTTTTCTCTCTATTAAAATTTCCAAACGAGAAATTTAGCTATTTCTCTACCTTAATATTTTTTTTCTCTCTCTAATTCTCTCCATTTAAACGAGTTGTAAGTTCACTCGTATGATATGGCATGATTTAATTAGTTGTGAGTGTTTTTTTTTTTTTAAAATTTTTTTCTATTCTCATAACCAGTTAAATCATATCACATTGTGTCGATAAACTTACATGAGAAACCATAAAACATTACTCATATTCCAATTCCACGAGGACTACCCTTTGAATTGGTAAGTCTAGCTCTATCACACACGGCTTTACCTAACCCTGTCTTTTCATTACAAATTATAATAATAACAATATTAATGGAATTGAGAGTATCGTTGATTCAAGTCCCGTCCAAACTGACTTATCCTAATTGTTAGCTAATGCAAATAACCCAAAATATTAGTACATTTCAAAACTTGTACTATTTTTCTCTGGCTAATACAAAATTATCATAAGAAAATAATCATGACCTAACCAACTTGTCATCACAAGATTTTATACCATCCATTCATGAACAACCACCCATCAGAATTACCCTTTAGGTAATGCTTATTCTTTTTTAATTACTTTTATCAACTTTTATTTCCTTTTTCTTTTTTCATTGAAAATAAAAGATAAAATATAAAATTGCATTTGATAATCATCTTAAAAAAAGTAAAATAAATTAAACACTTCTGATTTTTGACTTATTTAAGCCAAAAAAGAAGAAGTAGTAAAGTACTCTAAAAAAAAAGGTTACTATATGAACACTTAATTTCGTAAAAATAACTTCTATGCTTACTTACAGTCATCGCTAAATTTTTTAGTAACAAATTTGTAATTTAATTATAGTTGTATGTATAATATGTGTGTATAGGTTATGTAGCATATACATATGTGTGTAATAATATCAATAGATATATGTATAGTTGTTTTAGGTTTGTATTTGTATCCATTTACCCAAGGTCTCCTCTGCAAAGTGATCTAGTCAACGTTGACTGAGTCACGCGATGCTTTTACTTACATGTCACAACATTACATACCCCTAGTCTTTCTAGCTAGGCATGTAAGATAAAAAATTGATCATAATGGAACGTACTATGAATGAAATGTAGTCAAAAGATTTGTCTCAATAGTCATAAAAAAAATTATTATAGCCCTTGGAAAAAATTAATTTTCTTAAATATCAAGGGCATTTTCATAGATCATTTCTGTATATATAGATGTATTCATGAAGTGCAATATGTATGATCGGCGTAAGCAAGATGGAAATGAAGAGAGAGAGTAATAGTGCAAGAGCTTGTGTGCTCTTCTTTGTGGCACTACTGGGTGTTGCTATGTGGAGTGCAGTAGCTGTGGGGGCTCTTACCGCAGCACAGTGCAAAGAAGAGAGGAGGATACTGGTGAATGCGTGCAAGCCTGTGCTGGCACGAAAGCCGCCCAGCCCATTCTGTTGTGAACGTTTGAGGGTAACGCATGTTGACTGCGTTTGTCCAGTGATCACACCAAAGCTGGCACCACTCATTGATGTTAATTATGCTGTAAAAGTCATTCAAGGATGCGGTAGACAAGTCCCACGCCATTACAAGTGTGGAAGTAAGCTCTCTCTCTCTCTCTCTCTCTCTCTCTCTCTCTCTCTCTCTCTCTCACTATTGGAAGACATATTTAGCATATGGGTTCTTGTTTTTGCGCAGGTATCACTACACCCTGAGCCTGAGGGTCTGAGATATATACCAAGCAATGGAGAAATTCTTTTGCCGCTATATATATATATTACAAAAATAGTTAAAAATAATGAAGTGTTAAAGTGTGGTATAATACTCTTGTTCTCCCGGGGAGAGAGATCTAGTTTGTTATACATGTAGTGTCTCTTGTTTGTCACTTAGGAATAACTAATAAATAAAATAAATTATGCCAGTGTTTAGCATGTGAAAACTTGCCAAATATTGTTGTTGATTCTTTAATAATCTTCCTTTTTTTCTTCTTTGTTGAAATATACTGCTATAGAGATCAATGTTTTATTCAAGTGATGCAAGTGTTCATTTTTCATTCAAATGACATGAGTTAGATTCCTCTCAAATCAAATTAGATCTCATCGAATCCAACAATAAACAAACTCAAATTTTGATTAGGAATTCACTAATCAATCAAATTTTAAAATCTGACCTAATCTAACGATTTCCTTAATGTTTAGAATTTGAATTACCCTAATTCAATTATTTACAGGCCTATATCAAACCATTCAAAGGCCAGTGACCACATATACGTCACCTTGTATCAAATTAAAAGTACATAACTTTCTTTTATAAATAACTTGGCTTAGTAGCCTACCCCTGCCAACCCCCCCCCCCCCCCCCCCAAAAAAAAAAAAAAAAAAAACCCATGTTGGCAACAATTTTTTTAATTCGAGTTGAGCTCAGGTTGGGTTCTCATGTTCAATTGTATTTAGTTTTATTAAGCTTTTGCCACATGTTGAATTTTCAAAATTGACTTTCAAGAGTGTGAGAATTTGTCCAAAAAATAGTATTTAAAACACAAGTGAATAAAAAATACACTAATTGTAAAAGTACAAAATTTTACACTATTGTAGAAGTGTAAAATTTTATTCTATTGAACCTCACAATATTATGTCATACAAAGTCATAGTTAGTGACAAAAGAACGGGGTATTCCCTTATCAAAATGCTCTAAATCTTTCTTCATTAACAATGCACAAAGCCTCGTGCCATATGCTTGCCTTAGTGTTGCAACATCAGAGTGCATACCTTACAATTGGTTCAAATTAGGGTAGAGTTTTTTGTTCATTAGATCCAGTACAAATCCATGAAGAAGCTATCATGACATGGAACTATATTAGTAGGCCACTTTTTGATCCACTTTTCCAAACCTAAAATTTTACACTTTCAGTTTTCAGGCAATTTCCTTGAATGTGCTTAAAAACTCGCTAGTTCTGAAAGCGTAAAATGTTACAATTTTATAAAAGTGTAAAATTTTACAAAAAAAAAAAACCTACCTTGTCCATGTACAATAACAAATAACAACACATTCAGGGCAAATGGTTGGCAATGCCAATACCATTAAGCAATTTGTTTGAAATTGTAAATTTTTACAGTGTCAAAAAAATTGAGAAAATTCTCAATTGTTTTATTGAACATTTTTTCTGATAGTACTTATTCGGAATTGCCTTGCCCATTTCAATTATGAATTTGAGAAATTGCCTTGATCATGTTGTCATTGTAAATTATGTTGTCATCCACATTCTCTCTCTCTCTCTCTCTCTCTCTCTCTCTCTCTCTCTCTCTTTTGTGTCTCTCACAGTCCATTGGCATTGCTGTTGTGTGTTTGATTATAGGAATCAGGGAAGCCATTGCAAATATATGATTTCCTCAATTGTTTTGTTCTTTAATTTAATATCCCTCCAGTAAAATTGCCCCCTTTGTAGTACATGCAAACAAATTTAATGAAATGAAGTTTTGATTTATGTTTGAGTAATCTATTCTTTCATTGATTACATCAAATCAATTAGAAACGCAACTTGATTATTTTTGTATCCCCATGCTAGTACAATATAATTATATTACTAAATAATTTGATGACAATAAAATATTCCAAACTTAAGTCACCAATCCAATTGTAAAATTAAACATCAATAATATAAAGATTTAGATAGAAATTAAGATTGAAAAACCTAGTTACGAGTTCGATGATAGGCACGCTAGGCGCTACCCCTAAAGTCGTAGTGTCTCCTTATATGCCAGTAATGTTGGTTATTGACGACTCCAAAATATAACTCATGAAACTCACAACAGATGTCATTTGTAGGGCAAGTCCTCAGAAGGCAGGGGGTCAGAGTCTTATATCGAGTTTCCCATAAACTCAATATATAAAAATAAGAGAAGAAACTTTATTTTTCAAATCAGCTTTCATTTTAAGACTTTCTCAAAAACATTCTATCAAATTCTCCTTCCTCATTAGGCCTACAAAAGATCTCAATTTATGGATTAAAATGACCCAAAACATTAATCATTTAATTTATTTGTAATAAAGTACATAATGTATAATTTATATAATCCCCACTCCACTAACCATCAATTTATTAAAAGAAGTTATGAATTATAATAATATATTATTAATACCTAATAAATATTTTATATTTTATTTTTATTAAAATTCTAACACTTGCGCCAAGGTTTATCCTTTGAAATGGAATTTTCTTGTGAGTGTCTGAGACTTGCCATTAATTGTACGATAATAATTTTTTTTAGCAATGATTAATGGCTATACCTTTCACCGAAAAGAAAATACTAGTAAACTATTAATCTTTTCAGAAAGTAATATACATACCATGTTTTTTTTTTTTTTTTCTATCAAATCTTTTTTACCTATAAACTCTCTAACCTGCCGTGTGATGGTTGAGGTGGTGCTTGTAGATCTTACAACAGTGTGGTGATGGCTAAATATGGAGATTGGTGAGAGAGAAAAACCAAGAGAGGCGATAGAGAAAGACAAAGAGAGGTTAAGGGTATTAAAAGTGTTATTGGAGTATTATTGTCATTTATAAAAAAAATTACAAATGTCATGTCATCGTAATGGACCTGAGCTTAAAAAAGAAAATAATCAAGTCTTTCACATCGAATTAGGAACATGCATGAATCATATAATAATATAACTGTTGTAAAAGATTGAAAGATATTAGGGCTAGTATGAACAATACTTGCATTTCAATTGATTCTATCGACTAGCAAGAGAGTTAACTGATACAACTGATATAACATGGAAGCAAATCAATATTGTATAGGAAGGTTTGACAATCAAATATGGAAGTCAAATATAAATCAGTATTGGAAAGTTTGTTAATTAAAATTGGTAATAAAATAAAGCAATCGATGTGGGGACACATGTATTGTGAGATATCCATGTATCCCAACAATCCCTCACATATCTCAAAATACTTGGGTAACTAAAGAATTATAAGAGATTCAATGAATAATGAAGAAGATCAAGAGAATGACCAAAGAATCTTGAGAATACAATGCATCGAAACTGGTGTCTCTTGGACTATGAACCAACCCTAGGATTAGCGAGCCGTGACTTACAGAAACTTGGTGAAATTTATAAATTTCTATGAACCAATATTTCTTTATTATAAGTTGATTAGTCAACTTACCACCCACATTATTTCCTCGAATGAAGAAGTTATTCTAAGCGAGTTGACACAAATAGGTCATGTGCGCCCAACCTGGATATTTAGGAGCGCTCTAGAGAGCATGCGTGAGCTCTCATAGGAAGCATCCCCTATTTTCACACTCATATAGGTGAAATCCATCAAATGTGTACTACAATTAACACACCACCCATAAGGGCTATGGACTTCATTAAGAGCATTGCTCAACCTCACTCATTGCAGTCATGTACTATCTACTACCATAGAGAGGGACTCTCAAGATATAAACTATGATAGTGCACCACCAAGCCACCTAGTGACTTAGTTAGTACCCATATGAACCTACTTCCTACGATTGCCATTCATGTAGGTTGAGTTTCCATCACTATTGACCTTTGCTATCAGCATAAGTCCCATCTCCCTCAATGTTTCACTCACTAGCTTTTAGCATAGTGGTTTTGTCAAAGGATCTGCCAAGTTCAATCCCTGACCTCACAAAATCTAGGGATATCACCCTAATCTCAAGCAGTTGCCTTACAATATTATGCCTTAGGCGTTTATGCCTGTTTTTCCCATTGTAAGTTTCATTTTGAGCTCAGGCTATTGCAGCATAGCTATCTCAATGCATCAACATAGACGATGCTAGGTCTTATCCATATAGGAATATTTGCTAAGAGGCTTTTAAGCCACTCAGCCTCAGAACATGCCTTCTCTAAGGCAATAAACTCGAACTCCATAGGTGGACCGCACTATGTGGGTTTGTTTGGAAGATTTCCAAGACATTGCACCTCTATCGACGATAAACACATATCTACTAGTGGATTTTATCTCATCAGAATTAGAGATCCAATTAGCATCGTTGTACCTCTCTAATAAAATGGAAAATCCACTATACATCAAGCCATGGTCAAAAGTACCTCTAAGATATTTAAGTACTCTAGTTATGGCTATCCAATGGTCCTTATTAGGATTCTGAATGTATCTACTCAATCTGGCCTACAACATTTGAAATATCAAGTTTGGTGCTATTCATTAGATACATTAAGCTACCAATGATTTTTGAATATTCAGATTGAGATGCACCTTCTCCTTTATTTTTCTTTAATTGTGTATTAGCATCATATGGGGTAGAAACAGGTTTCACAACATATTGTTCAAATTTCTTTAGTATTCTTTTAGTGAATGCTCTTAAGAGAGCAGAATACCATTAGGATTTTAGTTATTTTTATTTCTAGAATTACATTTGCTACACCCATATCTTTCATATCAAATTTTGATGCTAGGAATCTTTTAGTCTTATTTATAATTTCTAAACAAGTCCCAAATATGAACATATCATCAACATATAAGCAAATGATGACACATGTATTTTCTATAGATTTGCTTATATATACATTTATCAGATTCATTGATGGAGAAGCCATTTGATACTAACAAACTGTCAAATTTCTCATGCCATTGTTTGGGAGCTTATTTTAATACATATAAGGATTTAATTAGTTTGCATACCTTATGTTCTTGTCCAGTAATTATATACCTTTCGAGTTGGTCCATATAAATCTCTTCTTCTAGTTCCCCCTTTAGAAATGCAATCTTGACATTCATTTGATGAATAACATGATTATAAATGGAAGTAAGAGCTATTAGGACTCTAATATAAGGGATCATAGTCAGTGGAAGCAAAGGTATCAAAGAAGTCTATATCCTTCTTTTGCTACAAGTCTTGCTTTATATTAATCGATTGACCCATCAAGTTTTTAATTTCCTTTTAAATATCCATTTACACCCTAAGGTTTTTGCACCAGGGGTCAAGTGTAATAATTTCCATGTGTGATTATAGAGAATTGATTCCAATTTATTATTGATTGCCTCCTTATAATAAAGTGCATCGGGTGAGATTATGGCCTCATAATAAGTTTTAGGGTTATTATCAATTAAGAAGCTATAGAAGTCGTCTCTAAAGTTAGTTTTTTTTTTTTTTTTCTCTCTTTTACTTCTTTTTATTCAATTTCAGTGTCCTCATTAGTTTCAGATTCTTGTATTTTTCGAGACACAACATCAATTTTTTCTATATTATTTCTCATAGGAAAAATATTTTCAAAGAAATCTGCATTCTTGGTCTCTACTATAGTGTTGGTTTCCATTAAGTTGTTCTCACTTTTGATTACTAAGAATCTATATGCAGAACTATTTTGGGCATATCTTATGAACATACGGTCAAATGTTCTAGGTCCTTAATTTTCTCTTTTTAGGTTCTGGTAAGAGGACTTTAGCCGAACACCCCCACACTTTTAGGTATTTAATGTTAGGTGTGTGACATTTTCATAATTCATAGGGGATTATTCTAATTTTCTTATAGGGTATTCTATTTTGAATATGACAAGCAGAAATGATAGTCTCTCCCTACAAGTTGAGGGGTGCCCGAGAACTGACTAACATTAAGTTCATCATTTCTTTTAGTGTTCTATTTTTCCTTTCTGCTACTCCATTAGATTCAGGTGAATATGGAAGAGTTGTTTCATGTATTATTTCATGTCTTTCACAATATTCATTAAATGGATTGGATTCATATTCATCTCTCCTATCAGTTCTCAATCTTTTGATTTTCTTGTTGAGTTCATTTTCAAGCTTTTAGGCTTTATATTTTAGAATCATTTCTCCTACTTCATCTTTGTTTCTAAGTATATCTTGGTGTATCTAGAGAAGTCATTTATAAAGGTTATGTAATATTTCTTTCCTCCTCTAGTCATAATTTTGTTTTTTTAAATCTCCTAAGTCACTATGTACTAGACTTAGTAATTCAAACCTCTTTCTACTGATTTGCATGTTTTCTTTGTTGATTTACATTCTACACATATTTCACATTTTTCAGTATTGGAATTAGATATATTAGATATCATTCCTAATATCTTTCATTTTCTTTATATAGGAATGATTAACATATCATAATTTAACATGCCACATATCAATAGAATCAATCAAGTAAGCAGAAGAATTAAATGCATTTTCATTGATAACTTCTTGAATGTTTAGTACAAATAAATCCCCGATTACAATACCATTTCCCCACAAACATTCTATTTTTGGTTAAAACAATTTTGTCTGATTCAAACACAGTCTTCACCCCAATCTTCCCAAGTAAAGAGACAACAAAAGGGGTCACCTTGATGTTTGGAACATGCAACACACCACTAAGCGAAAGGCTTTTTCTAGAAATCAACTTGAGAAGAACCTTTCCTTTACCAATGACTGGCGAAGGCCTCGAATCACCCATTTAGATGTGTTTTTCCCCTTCCCCCACAGAAGTGTAGGAGGTAAAGGCACTTCTGTTCCCACAAATGTGCCTGGTAGCCCTAGAGTCTATCACCCAATCCTTTGCATTAGTTACCATGTTCACTTCAGAAATGACTGCAACAATTATGTCATCTGCCTTAGCCATTTGGAAGTTTAAGAAATTTTCTACTACGTATTTTTGTGTTCTAGCATCTTTAATTACATATTTCTTTGTTAGTTTTTCCCAAATTTCAGTGGCAGTTTTATAATTGCAATAAATGTCAAATAATTCATTTGAAAGTGTGCTAGGTATAGTGTGCCTATAAATTTTGTTTCCTCTTTCTCAATTTTCTAGCTCTTTCTTTTTAGTCCCTTCAACGGGTTTAGGTTTGGTCAAGTATTTAGCCATGTTTATCATGTCCCTTTTTTTAAAAAAAAAGAAAATCACTCCTAAGATTGTTGTAAAAGATTGAAAGATATTAGGGCTAGTATGAACAATACTTGTAATTTAAGGGCAAGAACAACTAATAAAACTTTTAACCACGAATGAGAACCTGTGATAAGAAAATGGAGAAAGAAAACTTAACGGCTGAGGCTTGTGAGAACACTGCCCTTAAGAGTGATTTCACCCCTCGGAGGTTGAACCTCAGTATAGCAGGTTGGTGGTGCTCCACCCTCCAGGATACAACAGCCAAATTCCATAAAAGCGTACACTCGCAATATATGGATTGAATGAACACTCTTTCACGTTCTCTGGTCTGAGAAATAACTAAACAGAGGTTGCAATGGAACAAGTGTAGACAATGAAAATGGTAGAACTAACGCAGTAATAGAACGTTAAGTGACGTAGTGGAAGCTTGTGAAAAAATAGGACACCGTCTGTTTCTTGGAAAATCGTTTGAATCCATGAACAAAGATAACACATTCGAATCCACTAGCACAGAGAATAAGATCTCAGAAAGAAAATATTTTTATTGAATCAAAAGTTAACCTTACAATGAAAAGAACAGCCTTTATATAGGCAGCAAACCCTAATTCGACTAGGACTAGGAAAGCAATAATTAAAATAAGGAAAAATACAAAAAATTTCAAAAATAGAAATATTCTAATTAAAAGCATAAATCAAAAACCCTAAATTTTGACAATAGTGTGCCAAAAGGACAACTCCAAACGTCAACTGTAGCCACCCATAATTAAGTTGCGCATTATTACCATAAATAGCAAAAAAATACGAAAACGCACTTCTAAAGTCCAAAATGAAGGAATTTGCCCGAAAAACGGAATAGGTCATCGCAAAGTCATGAGTATTGATCAACACATCGATTCCAAGCCACCCACCGAATTTTACACAATTCTGACCACGTAGACGTTGCATGTAATCCCGTGCTAGGAATTCTACTGCACTAGGAATTCTTCTGTAATCTGTTTTACATAACTAAGCAAATCAAGCAAAGCGAAACTACACAGTAAGAGAAATACTATCTCAAAACGGAACAAATATTGAACAGAAGAGAAATGGTTTTTTCGTGTATTGAACAATGAACCCAAACACCTTCTTTATATTGGTTTGGGCGGAGAACAACAAAAGCAGGCTTATAATTTCTACCCCAAACTATGGTAACGCCTAATTAACAGCATTTCAATTGATTCTGTTGACTGGTAAAAGGGTTGACCGATATTACATGAAAGCAAATCATTATTACGTAGGAAGGTTTGACAATCAAATATGGAAGTCAAATATAAATCAATATAGGAAAGTTTGTTAATTAAAATTGGTAATAAAATAAAGCAACTGACGTGGGACACATGTATTGTGAGATATCCATTGGTGTGCTATCGCAGGCAACCAAAAATAAATAAAACCTAAGCTCCTAAACAAATATATATATATATATATATATGTAGTAGTGGAGTAAGGATCGTTCCCACGGAGAGTGTCTAGCCTAGTTTTATGCTATGTAAACAAAGATGGGGGGTTTGAGTATAATGGAAACAATTTAAAAAAAAAAACAACTAAGGAACAATTTAAATTAAATTATCAAATTCAATCAAAAGAGCAAGCATTGGTCTAAGTCAACATCCACCATCGAAATTTTACAACTGATCATTGACGCAAATATATATCAATTCATACTTTGAATATTCACCGTTGGAACTATTTTCTTATCTCTCCTTAATCGTAGTTAATTAGAAAACAAACGATCTAATTGACCCTAACTACTAAACAACCCAAGACAAGCACTAAAGATTTAATCTAGTAGCAGCCTTAAAAATTAGAGTGATCGATGAAGCTAAACAATACAAGCACAAGCGGTTGCATTTAATTTAGTCGAACATTCTTCCTAAGATCTAATAATTTCTGACACAGCAAATCATTAAATCTTAGTTGCGTCGCAAATTAGAGGGATCAAACAATTACGGATTTGATATCTAATCTAGCAGTAGATTGCAAACGAATAATACACTAGTAGGCCTCCTAGTAATTAAACGAGACAATCATGAAAAGAAGCACAGAAAAACATCCGATACTCAAAGCATAAATTGAACAATAAAAATAAATTAGATCTCACAGTTTTATTGATTCCGAGGTTTCTGTTTCTTTCGACCAATTATAAAAGTTTAGCCACACACGGCCATGAAAACTTGAAGAAGAGAAGTAGAGAAGAAGGGAGAGAGAGAGGTGTGCGTCTGCGACGGCTGCCTCCAAAGCTCCTCCTTAAAATAAAATAAAACCCTAATATAACTAAGAAAGTGGTGTTTCAGCTGAAATTTTTGTGCACCAAGGAACTTTCCAAAAATAAATCGCATGGACCCGCGCATTAAAATTTCGCGCAGCCAAAAAAATCAGGAGTGCAGATGCAGCAACTTCAAGCCAGATTTCGTCCTTAATGCAGCCATAATCTCACAAAACTCAAAACATTACAGTTGTAGATCTGTTTCTTGGATTTCCACAGCATCTTGAATCATCTCAATCGGAGCTCGGATGAGAGAGTTATGCCTAGATTACGAAGCAATGTCGAAACTATCCGAAAATAGCCCAATTAGCGTTTTTTGCACTTAACGCTTCCATTTGCATCCTAAATCAAAATATAATAATAATGAGTACATTTAGGCACCAAATAAATATAAAAGAGTAAATATTAAGAGAGAAAAATATGGCATTTTGCATTCTCATCATCCATGTATCCCAACAATAACAACTTTTTCAGAAACTTAAGATTAATTAATCATTTTTTAATTATCTACAACTTCTACAAATAGTGTAAAAAAAATTGTTCATTAAATTTATCAAGACATAATAAAATTAGGTTTAATTAATTATGATTGCTATCATACTTTACGGTAAACTTAATTTGTGAGGTTGATTACTATATAAGAAATTCTTTGGTTAAATTACTTAAATAATGAATCCAAATATATCAAAAGGTTATAAAAATAAGAAGAATACAAAGGTTTTTATTTGAAATATCCTTTAAGGAATAAAACTCACTCCAGTAGCAAAAAATTCTCTAATTAATGATGAACATAGTACATGTCCATATATATATATATTCCTCTAAAAAACCTGACCTGCCACCTCTAATAGATTATCGCTAGTTTGTTTGAATCTTCTTATTGTCTGCTTCTTCTTGATTAGTCTTTTGCAACTTCAACACCATTTACAATCCGTAGATTCACTACCGTAGCAACGTCCAAATTCCATGCAATAGAAGTATGTGTCTAGCCTTGCTATATGGAACTATTTGTACTGTCTCACACTATATATGTATATAGACTTCAACACGCAGAAGATTCAAAACCTTATAAAGAAACTGACTATATGGAAGAAAACTAAAGCTATAAATCTCTCGATATAACTTTATACTTCAAGTGATTAAGGTTCTCTTTTTGTATCACAAAGTACCCTATTTAGAAAAAAAACAAATCGTGTAAAATCCTAATCGTAATTGAAAAGAGGCTTTATGCACAAAATTAGCAAGCTGTAGTCAATTCAGCGTAACTAGCATGAAACGCTTTCGAATTGAAACGTGCACTCCGTTCAAATAGATAACTCTGTTCGAACGCACTTAGTACTCCATTCAGAATGGAAAGTTTTTAAAAAAATATTTTAATTTTGCAACGGAGTAAACATGATTTTTTCAACAACTTTATATTAAAACCAAATTAAATTTAGAAAAACACTCTTTAATAATTCCTATAAGTAGATTTAGGTTATAGTTAAAACCAACTCATACTTAAGATTATTTTAATTATTATAAAGTTTATATTTAAAATTAAATTCAATTTTAAGGTATAGTACCTAAATATAATGCATGATATGCATAGTCACACCTTGGATTGCATAGTTCTTCAAACTTTGATGTACATGTGACATTAATTGAGTCTTTACTTCATGACTAGAATAATTCACTTGATCGACTCAACCATGACTCAATAATTACATGTTTAAAAAATATATGTTTTTTTGAAATAAAAATTGGCCATATAAAATTATTTAATTTTTCTAACTAACTAGGATTAGTTTTCTTTTTATATGGTTGTAAGACAATTTTCTCAGTAAAAAAACTTTAGGCTTCTTATTTTACTTGTGGATTCAAGGTGTTTCTCTGCATATTAATTCGAAGATTTTCGTATATTAGAACGATATGTAGTCTCATTCTACGATTACGGCTGCATCATTTTACCACTCTTGACTCTTCAACACTCGAAAGACAAATTATTTTTACTACTACAAAGACTATTGGTAAGTTTCAAGTTTGGGATGCCAACTTCTCCAATCAAGAGCATAATAACAGATATATATATCTATATATATATTTTTTTTTTGAAAAAAAAAATTTCTTTTATTATTTTTTTACTCAAAATTTATCTTACTTTTTTTTAAAAAAAATATTAAAAATAATTTCTTAATTATTTTTTGAATTATGAATTATTTCAATAGTGAATGGAAGGAAATTAAACAATGGTCAAGAAACTGTTTTTTTTAACACATGGCGCCCATCTCAACCCAAATCCACTGCTAGACAAATTAAACAATGCTTGAAGGGAGAGAAGGAAAATGTTAATGGTGTGGCTGGCCGACAACATAAATGAAGTTTCACTGGAATACGCTAGTTCATTGGTAACTGTAGCAGTCCTTTTCATTTACCTACCTTTATCAAATGAAATATTTAAATAGGACTTTAAATGAACTGTTTTCATGAAATTCCAATTATTATTATTATTATTTGAACATTTTCAAAACCTTGAGTCTATTAGGAAATAAAAGTATTGAACATTGCCGATTTTCAAAATTTTCAACGTTCTAGCTCTCAAAAGAAAAGAAAAAAACGTGTAGCTCGGTAGTCTACCTCATTGGTTCAGATCAAACTCCCTAACTGACCCCGAGTCAGGCCCCGAATAAAAATTACCCAAGTCCTTCAGACCTGTATAAACACGTGTCAGAATGATAAGTCAATGCTCAAATATGACATATCAATTACTTCCCCCTCCCCCTCTCCAACCTTAGTCATGTGAGATTCATCTCGAGCTGAGGTTAGGGTTACGATGTCCAAATCGTATGGGCATTAAATACGTCATTTCATTTTTCAAGGTGCCAACTATTGAGGAGCCTTTATGTCCTATCATTTTGCTTGCTTGTTTAAAACCCAAGACAATTATTCCAAGCGTGATGATTATGGCCTCTTAGTTTTCCAACAATTACGTCGATTGAAATGCCCTCTCCAATATTATGGAGGCATATAAATTGAGGATTTTGCAACCTTTTTCAAACTTTATCAAGTGCCTGAAATCCTTTTCATATCTCGAGAGTCTACACTACGATTTTCGGTGTGTTTTCTATCAGTACTCAAATGAAGTCACCTTTCGCTCGTAGGCCAGGTTTAGATTCATGGATTCAAACACTTCTTCCCTCATTCTCTTCTATTTTTTTTAAATTACTTTCCTTAATGGAAGCCTTAGAGGGGCATGGTGAGATTGGTAAGGGGTCGAGGAGACCTTTGTAATAGGTTCATATTAGCCCGATGGTAGCCATAGTGTATTAATTCATCGAACCTAAGAATGGGGGGCTGAAACCTATGGTACCAGTCATTATAAGGATGAAGAGGCTAGTGCCATGACTTTAGCCATGTTAGAACGTCTTAGGGAAACGTATGATTTCCCTGAAAATGTAGAGTGTAGGATTCCAGGGCCCATGGACTGTCCCTAGAATCTAGAATGACAATAAATTTATACATATTTAGAATGGTTTGAGGTTGGTGTTTGGTTCCCATTTCACCCTCTCATTGGGGACTTTTTCATTTTTTTCAAGATTTGTCATACTGATCTAAACATCAATAGTTGGAAATGCCTGATGGCTTTCCTAGTATTGGCCCACAAAAATGGGGTCGAGATAAACTTATACTTGATTAGCTGTAAAATGGATTTGAAAAAGGCCAACGAGGGTTTCTATCATATGGATTTTTATAAGGGGTTCAGACCCTTGACTACTGCCCTCTTCTTCCAATAAGACTTGGAACAAGTGGTATTTTTCGTAAAGGGGGGTTGGGAGTTCTCGAACTATGCCGAGCAGAATGGAAGCATCTTCCTCGAAGTACAGGGCCCACTAGTAAGAACTTGACTATGTCGAGCACCTTTACTTATGCCTTTTTGTATTTTGTTGTATTCTGATATTAGCCCTCCTTTTATGGCTAATGTAGATAGATTGTCCCAAAGGCAATATGTGTATACCGAGGACCTTTAAAAAAAATTAAAACAACTTTTTCAACCTTCCGATTGTCCACACGAGCAATTTTTTAGTTTGGACTTTTTGATAGAGGCCCAACACATCAAAACCAAAAATATGAACCTGAAGAAGACAGTCCTTACGCCCTTCAAACCCGACTAATTGAAGAGAACTGTTGGAGCTAGTCCTTCAGTTATTGCCCTGATGGCCTCGAAGAGAAAGATAGTGGTTATATGGGATGACGGGTTCCCCTAAGAAGGATAATATATGAAGAACCCGAAATGGTGGCTACCGAGTATAACCCTTTAATAGGTCTGGGGACCACCGAGCCTACTCTAACTAAAACACCTATGCTCAGTCGAAGGACAAGGGTAAGGCTATCTCTAGGCCTCCGACATCTAATCCTCTAACTCTAACTAGAGAGAGTGCACTAAAGAAGGCCTAAGCAGAAGCCTAGAAAACAAACCCTATAAAATTTAAGGGTTTGAAGACCAAGCTGATTCTGTAAAAGGGTTGCACTGCTCAAATGAAGGTAGAAGTTAACATTTTTATGTTGTTATGTTTTTTTCATACTTGCCTGACGTATGTGTTTCTTTGTAGGCCGCTCATGCATTGGTTTAGATTTTCACGAGTCTTAAAGATTTTAAGGAAGTACAAAAGCTTCAAGAATAGATAGCTAGATGAAACAAGGCTTTAGTTGGGGACCATACAGTCAACGATAGAGGATTCTAAAAGGAAATTGAAAGGGGCTGCCAGTCTGACATCACTTCAAGAGTTTGAGAGGGATGGTCTGGTTGCACACTTGGAGGCGGTAATGAGAGACCTATCAATCCTATGCCGAGAAGCTTGAGAGGCTGAATTGAAGCATATTAAGGTCATTAAGGCTGCCAAGGCCAAAACTCAAGAGGAGCTGAAGGTAGAGATCCAGAAATTTAAAGGTGACTTCATGGATTATGGGTGCCAGCTTTGTAAGAAGAAACTTGTGAAGGCCTATGTAACATCCTGACCCAATTACTAGATAATTATGAATGTTTAGTAAGCTTCAAGAGAACATTAGTGTACAATTAGATTATGATGATAATGTCGCAATGATAATTCTTGAATGAATTAAGATAAAAGAAATTGATATGAAACAACGACAATGAAATTAATAAAGAAATACATAAATGTTAAGCCTAAATGTTTAAGCAAGAATCATAACTAATCATGTTAATTAATACAGAAAAGAGAAACCATCATGAACGTAAAATACATCAAATAATTAAGAAATATACAGATTTAGTGTATTAAATGAAAGTATGAAATCCTTCACCAACACAATAAAAGAGTAAAAAGGATGAAAAGGGAATTGCCAAGTCTTGAACTCAAGACCCCTAAGTGAAAGCTGCCAAAAAGCTCACCACTAAGCTACCAACACTTTTGTGCTATATCAGCCACAAGAAAGGTATATAACTAAAAGAGTGTAGGGAAATTCAAGAAAATGAGACAAGTGGCAACACACCCTTGCACCTTTCTACCAACCAATAGAAACACATGCAAATCCTTCATGATTTCTGTGCAAGCCTTGAGTGCATAAGAGGGTATTTAGACCCTTGCGTGATAGACTTGTGTGTCAATTCAGATCAAGATTTGAGGCTAAACAAATTAGAGAGAGAAATAGAGAAATGTAGAGAGAGAATAAGAGGACTTGTCTTACATGTGTGTGGGGGCTCAAGATTAGTGTACATTGGGGAGCAAAGACGAGTTCTAGTAACAGAAAGGGCTCAGAAGATAGGGCATGCAAAGACAAGAGATCGTGAGAGAGGGAGAAAAGCCATTGAAGGTAATTTTTTTCTCTCTAGACAACTAGCCTAAAAACTTATTGTTTTAAGCTCATATACAGCCTAGATTGTATATGCATGTTAATGATATTGAGAAAGGAAGAAAATAGAAAAGAAACGATGTTATTTGGGCTAGAAAACCCTAGAACCCTTACTGCCCAAAAATGAGGAAAACTATGTTTTGAACCCATATCGAACTAAACTTAAAACTAAGTATGAGGCTCAAAAAAAATCAAGAATGGAGCACATAGTGATTTAAAACACTAAAAATGGTCAAAGAACCATGGAGAAAACTGGAATTACAGGTATTGTTGGATAATCGGAGAAACTAGGGTATTGGTTGATTCGGTTGGTTTTATGAACAAGGAATTGATCTCTAGAGTCTTAGGATGAAACTAGAAGAAAAGCGAGACCAAAAGAATGATTGAAACTTCACAAAATTGAAAACAAAATGGATCGCTAGAAAAACAAAGCTTGTTGGAGACCCACTATAACTCCATGTTTCGACGACCAAAACTACGTAAAAACAAATTTTGAAATTAGATTTGAAATCCTCGTGGGAAAAAGGTTTGAACTGCGTCAGTTTTGTCGCCGAAAAATAGTCGCCAAAGAAGGCAATCGCACTAGTAGGGTCCTTGTTGACCAAGTGAACTATTGACCAGGTCGGTTAATGGGTCAAGTCGGGTCTCGGGTTGAGGCCTGACCCATTTAAAACCAATTCTAAGTTAAATCAAAATGCTGCCATTTTATTTAATGAAAGGTTGACGTCAGCATGACATAGCAAACCGGACTGAACCATTTGGTTCGTAACCTTACTAATTTTAAATTATTTTTAAGTCCTTTTTAATTATGAGAAATTATCAAAATGTCTTTGACCCAAAAATTGGTCAAACGAAAGGCCAATTAAAATGCACGAATAGTCTAACCCAATGCTTTTGGGCACTCCAGACTCAACGGCGGAGTCTGATTTACGAAATCAGACCCCAGAAAATATAAACGGACAAATGAAATAATTTTAATTATGTCCTAAGTGATTAATTACGTTACCAATTGAACTCCGATGACCTAGAAAACACCTACATTGACATTTTTGGACATTCTGGACCCAATGGTGGGGTCCATTTTATGAAACAAATTCTCAAAAATTAGGACCCGTAAAATAAAATAATTACTAATGTGCCCTTAGTGACACAAAGCCAGTTAAATGTTAGAGAAGGCCTATTCTAACTTTCTTTGACAATCCGGACTCAACGGTAAAGTACATTCTAAAAAATGAAGCACCGAAAATATGACATGTGAAAGTCATAATTACGAAAATGCCCATGGCTTAATATAAGCTATAGGTATATAAATTATGATCTGAAAAAGGCTAAATTGATTATCTTCGACACTTTGGACCTAAAAGTGACGTCCTTTTAAGAAAAATAAGACTCGGTAACAAATTAAAAAATGACCAATACGTCCTTAAGGCTTAATGAGGCTACTAGAAAAGTGAAATTGGAATATAAAGAGCTTTGAGTTTGCGATTTAATTACATAATGCTTTTAAGAAGTATGTAATAAGATCTTAAATTGTGTTATAGGGACCTTCGACTAAAGGAAGGATTTTGGGCGTAAGATTTTTGGACTTCAGGTGAGTATTTCATGCCATGTTTACGGTGAATTTATTATAGATATAAATACTAGATTCCTTTATAACTTTGATAATAGACGTCTTTCACTTAATATCATTTTAAATGATTTATCGATATATATTGTCATTTCTTTTATGACTTTTGATAATAGATATATTGTACTTAATTTATGTTTTGAATGATTCATTGATATCTATATTGTCTTTTTTCTGATTCAAGAAAATGTTTCGTGATGATACTCAAAACACTATACGATTTCTTACTCATCTTTGAATTATTTTGACTAAATACTAGATATAAAACTCCTATTTGGATAACTGAGCTTGTGATTGATGATTATTGATTTTGGATATGATTTTGATATTTTGAATGGACCAATCTTCTATGTATGGTCATTATTGAATAGATTATGACTTCATCGAACCCTAACCATGGGGTATATTGGTGGTGAGCCGTATAGAACAGCGTTATCAAACTAGTTTCATTGAATATCGATCTCTGTTAATGAGGTTCTAATTTACTGACCATAAAATCTTCTATGTATGGTCATTATCGAATAGATTGTGACTTTATCGAACCCTAACCACGGGGTATATTAGTGGTGAGCCACACAGAATGACATTATCAAACTAGTTTCATTGGATATCGATCTCAGTCAGTAAGGTTCTAATTTGCTGACCATAGAATCTTTTATATAGGTCATTATCGAATAGATTGTGACTTTATCAAACCCTAACCACGGGATGTATTGGTGGCAAGCCACACAAAATGGCGTTATCGAACTAGTTTCATTGAATATCTATCTCAGTCAGCGAGGTTATAATTGATGACCATAGAAGATGAATTTATGGGATTGAACCCTTGTGAATATCAAATATGAAGCATTATTGAACTCTGAACCATCGAACTATGATTTTGATTTATCAAACTATAACTATCATTGAACTATGATATTGATTATTGAACTATGATTTTGTTTATCGGACTATGTTATTGAACTATGACTATGATTGAACTATGATGTTGACTATTGAACTATGATTTTGTTTATCGGGCTATGTTATCGAACTATGATATTAACTATTGAACTATGATTTTGTTTATCGGACTATGTTATTGAACTTTGACTACGATTGAACTATGATATTGACTATTGAACTTTGATTTTGTTTATCAAACTATGTTATTGAACTATAACTATGATTGAACTAGACATTGACTATCGAACTATGATACTATTTATCCAACTATGTTATTGATTTATTGAACCATTATTATGATTGAACTATGATATCGACTATCGAACTATGATATTGTTTATCAAACTACGTTATTAAACTATGATATTGATTATTAAACTACGACTAGGATTGAACTATGATATTGACTACTAAACTATGATTTTGTTTATCGAACCAGGTTTTTGAACTGTGATTAAGATTAAACAATGATATTGACTATTGAACTAAGATACTGTTGTCGAACTATGTTATTGAATTATGATATTGATTATTGAACTATGACTGTGATTGTATTATGATATTGATTATTGAATTACGACTATGATTGAACTAATAACTATTGCAAATGAATTTGATACTATTCGTTGAACTCTTGTGTTTTGTTTTAATTATAGACTTTGATATGACGTATTTTAATTCTAAATGAATATAGACATTTTAGACTAGAACTACATAGTAGTTTTGAAACTTTGGCATGTTATGAAATTCTCACGGAGTCATCAAGCAAATTATAGATGTTTACCATGTTTTCAAGCAAGAGTTAGACAGGCTCATTTCAGGCAATTTAGACCGAGTGATTAAGCAAGGAAGCAAGTTGTTTTTATGGATCTCTAACTGAAGATGGATTAGATGATTTTGACTATGTGAATTCATAAGTGTTGTTATAGAACTAGTTCAGTTGTATAATTTAAACCTATTAATTATCGCATTGTGTTATGGAAACTACATTGTTTAGAGACCATAGTTAAGTGACTGACCAGGTTATATGGTTTACTTAATGAATGTGAAAAAGAAAAAAAAAATTATTCCATTGCGTTTGATCAATATATAATTAGAAAGATAGTTTGATCATTGAAAGGTCTTGGTGGCTGATCATAGACCCCTAATCCGCATAGGCCAGGTTCCGGTTCATGATAGCTTACCTTGATATTGATGCCACCATTCTAGATGGCATTGAAATCCATCTAGAAGATATCAACTTTGATGATCCTCTCATTGAAGTTAAAGAACAATTTTAGGATCTTCTAAACTACGAGCCTACTACCCCGAACCAACTAGAACGAAAATCCACCTCCTGTTAAGGAGTAAAAATTTGTATTATATATATATATATAATTTTTTTTGTAATCTCAAGCACTTCGATGCCTTTTTTTAGTAGAAGTTTATCTTTTGCCTCAAGATGTCGAGCAATTTTTTTTTTCTGTACTATAACACTTGTATAATTTTGCACAAATTTCTTAACGGTTAAAATAATAAAAAGGTTGGCAATGCCACATAGAACCCTTAGGTTAAAGAGACTTCTAGCCTGTAATACTTTTAGAATTTTGCATGAGTATTGTGAAAGTCTAAATAGTAATAGTGGCAATGTCGCATAGAACCCTCAGGTTAAAAAGACTTCCAACCTATAATACTTGTAGAATTTTGGACAAGTATTGCGAAGGATGGCACTGCCGCATAGAGCCTTCAATCTGTCTTCCGACCTGTAACACTTGATAATTTTTTCACAAGTGTTTTGAAGATCTGACTAGCAATAAGGATAGCAATGCTGTATAGAGCCTTGAGGTTGTCTTCTAACCTATAACACTTACAAATTTTTTCACCAGTGTCATGAATGTCTGAATAGTAATAAGGGTGAAAACGCTGCATATAGCCGTGAGGCTATCTTTCAACTAGTAACACTTGTAAATTTTTTCGCAAGTGTTGTGAAAGTCTGGATAACAATAAGGATGGCAATGCCGTACAAAGCCCAGAGGCAATCTTCCAACCTGTAACACTTGTAAATTTTTGCACAAATGTTGTGAAGGTCTGTATAGCAATAAAGATGACAATGTCACATAGAGCTCTGAGGTTGATAGTAAGAATGGTCATAATGGTTACTGAAGAATAATAACTTTATTGATAATATTCTCATAAGAATTCTAGATTCCAAATCCCCGAGATGCATTTCTCGAACAAATCTTCTAACTAATAACTCGTAGGCCTAATGATCTTGACCACTCTGTAAGGCCCTAATTAGGGGAGAGCTTCCCTATACTAGGGGTTTTTGTGTTCGAGAACACTCTCCTTAGAACGAGATCATCGAGCTAGAAGTTGACTAGTTTGACTCCTTTGTTGAAGCATCTGGCCATCCTCTACTGATACGCCTCTATTCGGATCTGAGCCTATTCTTATTTTTCCTTAAGGAAATGATGGTTCTAGGCAAGGTGTCGATCATTTTTTTGAAAGTCATAAAGCTCTGTCCTCAAGATTGGCATACCGGTCTTTATTCGAATCATGATCTCAGTCCCATAGGCAAGGGAGAATGGGGTTTCAGCTATTAAGACCCATTTGGTTGTTCGGTAGGCCTAGAGCATACTGGGAAGTTCTTCAACCCATTTCCCTTTTGTAGACTCCAACCCTTTCTTTATTACTTCTAGGATAGTTCTGCTGGTTACTTTCGCTTGTCTATTGGTCTATAAATGGCCTAAGAGGAGAAGTGATGGCTGATTTAAAGATATGTGCAGAACTTAGAGAATACCTTGCCCAAAAATGTGATGTATTGGCTGTGATCAAAACCTTCGGTATACCAAACCTGCAAATGATATTTTTTAAGTGAAGTTTTAAACTTTAGCTTTGACAATCTTGGTTAATAATTTAACCTCAGCCCACTTCGTGAAATAGTCAATTGCCACTAGGATGAGCCTCTTGTTCTGAGGGGTTGCTGGTAACAGGCCTACGATATTCATTCCCCACTAAGAAAAGGGTTATGGACTAACAATAGGAATCAATTCCTACTGAGGTTGGTGTTGATATGTAGCAAAATGTTGGGATTTATCACATTTCTGAACATATTCCTTAGCCTTCTTCAACATACTTGGTTAATAATACCCTTGAGATAGAGCTCAGGTGGGTCATAGTTCAGCCTTCATTATGATTTCCACAGATTCCTTCATGAATTTCAGCTAACACATACTATACTTCATCAGGGTCCCAAGCATAATAATAGTGGTTGGGAGTAAGATTTGCGATATAGCTTGCCATTAAGAATTAGATGTTGAGTTACTTTGATTCAGATCCTTCAGGACTGATTTCTATTAACGGAAATGAGGCCATCCTTTAAGTATCTGATTATTGGGGTCATCCAACTGGGAGACCCTTCTAAAGTTTGCTTGACCTGTACAGCTTGGGCTATACTAAGCTCTAATTTATAGGAGATAGTGATACTAGAGTCCCTTTCTCAGTCCAAATAAGATGTCATATTTGCTAAAGCGTCAGCTCTAGAGTTTTAATCTATATATATTAACCTCTGGATAGTAAACTTTTTGAAAGATTTTTTCAATAGGCCCATGAGTTGGCAGTACCTTATCATCCTTTCATCTTTGACTGCAAAGTCACCCAATACCTGGCTAATGACTAGTTGAGAATCCGAGAATACCGTAAGATTAGTAGCCCTACACTCTTGAGCTAGTTCAAGCCCACTAACTATTACTTCGTACTCAGCTTCATTATTAGAAGCTCGAAGCCCCAAGTTTACTGCTTTATCAATTGTAATACCATTTGGAGACAAAAGGATTAATCCCACTCTAATGCCCTCTACTGTGAGCGCCACCACCAAAAACAATCATTGTGTACCCTCCAAAAATAAAAGGATCTTGGCTGTCTCCTTCCCTAAAGGTAGGAACAAACGCCTTTATGAGAAAAATGAAAATAAAAATGTGGGATTCGTCAGCTTATTTTCGGCTCTTAAATAAGAAAACTTGTTACAACATAATGTATACAACGGAAAAGATAAAATATGTAAATTACACTACTTTGTTTCCTAGTAACATTCTAAAAGAACCCCTTGACATAGGTTAAAATAAATAAAGCACTGAAACTTACAGAACCAAAGAAACAAATTCAAGGGCTGAGGTATACAGTGGGAAGGTGTTAAGCCTACCCACCCTAATCTGGATGGATTGATCTCAAATGTTCACTTGCAAGGCTTATTCATTGTAAATGATGCGAAAACATAAAGAAAAAATAAATATAAAGAAGCATGAATAGATAATAGAAATACAAAGAAATAATCAAAAGGCTTTTAAAGCCACCCCTCTTATCTACTTCTATAAAGAATGATAGCACTTGATAGATTTTCATTCCTTTCTATCAAGAGTGATAGAAGAGAACAGATTAGGTTCATGGGCTTATGTCACCCGATTCCATCAACAGTGATGAAAGATGATGGTTTGATCGATTAGGAATAAAAGAATGAATAAACAAGATTTAATAAACATAAAAAAAGTAAAGGGAAGGGGAAAAAGATTTAACTTAGGGCCATAGGCTTTTACGTATCCATCCTAGGACGAAATCAAAGTCACGTAGTTCTCTGATTTTACCTTCTTTTATCAAAAGTGAGCGCCATTGCCAAAAAAAAAAATCCTTAAGCACCCTTTGAAAATAGAAGGATTCTAGTTATACCCTTCCCTAAAGATGGGAAAGAATGCCTCCATGAAAATAGAAAGATGGGAGTCGCTAGTTTATTTTGGGTTCAAAACAAGCAAACCCGTTACAACAGAATGTATACAAAGGAAAGAATAAAATAAGTGAATTACAAGGCTTTGTTTCTTAGTTACATTCTAAAGAAACCGCTTGACATGGTTTAAAATAAATAAAGCACTAAAATTTACACAACCAACGAAACAAATTCAGGGGCTAAGGTACGAACGGAGTGGGAAGGTGTTAGGCACCCAGCTTACCTGATCTGAATGAATCGGCCTCTAATGTTCACTTGCAAGGCTTATTCCATGTAAATTATGCGAAAAAAAAAGAAGATAAATATAGAGAATCATAAATAGATAACTGCTACCAAGAAATAATCAAAGGCCTTTGAGGCCACCCCCTTGATCTACTCTTATCTAGAATGATAGCAGTTGATAAGTTATTATTCCCTCTTATCAAGAGTGATAGAAGAGAATAGATCGGGCTCATGTCATTTGCTTCCATCAATAATGATGAAAGATGATGAACAGATCAGAAATAAAAGAATGAATAAACAAGATTTACATGAACATAAAGGAAATAAAGGGAAAGGGAAATAGAATGGGAAAATGATTTGACTTGGGCCCACAGGCTTCCTATATATCTGTCTTAGTGCGGAATAAATGTCACGTAGTTCTCCAGTTTTGCCCTCTTTTATCAACAGTGATAAAAAGAAGGAATCAACTGGCAAGAATGGACTATTAAAGGTTTAGAATGTACCTTGTTTAGTTGCGGAGGTTGAGTAGTGACTTGATGTCGTGGCTAGGGCAGAATTTTGGTTTACTTGTTAACTCTAAACTGTAACTTTGGCAAGGCTTCGGCCTTGAGAGAGCTCTAGCACTATATTGACGGCATAAGGCTATGAAATTTGAGACTTCTAAAATGGTGACCAGGGGGGGTCTATTTATAGGCAAAATATAGAAGTTTGATCCAAGGGCCTATAATCAAACCCTAAAATTGAGGGCTACGATCATGTATTAAGTGATAATTAAGTGATTAAACAAAAAAAAATATCAAATAATTATCCTAAGAGATGAATAACCTAAATAAATGAATTAAAAATAAATTATGAAAATTCAAGAACATATAGTATTGATGTCTACATGCAAGACTAAATGAGAAATTAGAAAAATATAATTTATTTGGAAATAAACTCTAAAAATGAAAGTGTCTAGACTTAACGTATCACCTGGAAAGGAAATGTCTAGCACCAAGATCTATGAAAACTCTAGAAAAGGAAAGTCCTAATCATACCTAAATAAACTACCTTGCAAATGTCTAAATTCAATGTATTTCTTCTAAAGGAATGTCTAGAAACTAGACTCCGCAAAACACTAGAAAAGAAAAGTCCTAATTATGCCTGAATAAACAACTATTACTCAATATTACCAAATTACCCTTAATTCGGTAAAGGATTTCTAGATTTCCCTTAAGGTATTAAAAATGACCAAACTGCCCCTTAATGCGTGAAAATGTGCCCAATTTGTTACCATGGGCTAAAATTACCAAATTAAAATGACATGGAAATTATGAAAGTGCCCCTCAAGTGACCAAAGAGTTCCACTAAGGGTAAGACTTTGCCAAAATTACCAAAATGCCCTAAAAAGGAAAAATAGTGCCGAAATTACCGAAATTCCCTTCAATGGATGGAAGAGTCCTACTAGACATGGGACTCTAGTGGAAAGAGTCTTACAAGAAGTGGGAATCTAGAAAAAAGAGTCCTACCAAAAGTGGTACTTTATTAGGAAAAGTCCTACTAAAGGTGGGACTCTGGCGAGAAGAGTCCTACTGAAGGTAAGATTCTTGGCACAATTATCGAAATGCCCCTAAAAGATACAAAGGCTTTAAGAATTTCCACAAGTTCCTTTGAATACCAAAGGATGTGCAAAATTACGAGAATACTTGGGGTCAAAAATGTGTAAAATGACAAAAATACCCATAGGGACCAAATTATACGAGAAATTAGCAAGATACCTCTGGGAGGGAAATATTATAATAATTCATCAAAAATGATGAAACTGCCCCGAATCAAGGGGTTTCTCAAAATATGCAATAAGAATAACTAAAATGTCTTTGGAATACCAAAAAACTACTTATATAATCAAGGGTCGCAAAATGAAGTGTCTATAAAGAGCCCCTCGTTGACGGAACTTACAAGCAAGCGAACATCGACAAAAAAATAAAAGATACCCATTTTGACCTTGATTGTGAATTTGATGTGGTTAGACTCAATGTATCACCCTCAACTGAATCAGACCGTTCGTAGTTTATGAATATTAGAAATGAGTGTTGTCCTTATCATGTTTTCCTAAAAAGACTTGTCTCGATAGGATTGTCGTGAGGTTACTTGCTTGAAAATGACTCCTAAAAGTCTACTCGGGAGGAAATTCAATCATAACAAGTCTTTAATGAGGTCGTGTTCTCATGAGATGGGTTCACGTCCTCAAATCTTTTCACCTAAAAAGAAATATGATCCTAGTAAGTCTTTCATGAAGTTGTGTTCTCATGAGATGGGTTCACGTCCTCAAACATTTTCACCTAAAAGGAAATGCGATCCAAATAAGTCTTTCATGAGATGGGTTTACGTCCTTAGATGGTTTACCTAGAAGAATTATGTCCTTAATGGACTACTTGCCTAGAAGGATTACGTCCTTAATGGAAAACTTACCTTAAAGGATTACATCTTTGATGGATGGCATGCCTACAAGATTATGTCCTTGGTGGAAAAATATGTCCTGCCTAAGAAACTTGGCCTGAATATTGAGGGACCACTAAAGAAATTCTACCTATACGACCCTTTAGAAGAATCGTGGGTTACTTGATGAATGCCGATTTTAAATTAGTGGGTTAATCCCATTAACTGGCACATTGTCCAACTTTAACAAAATTTAATCAAATTACCATTTTTCCCTTCGATATCTGGTACTGAATCATGACGGATTTTTAGGCATATTTTGACAAAAGGCTTGAATTGGACAAGAAATTGGCTGAATTTGGAAAAAATGCGCCAAAATTGGGAAAAGGCCCAATAAGGCTCTGTATGCCAATTAGCACATAGAGAGTGGCGGTTTTTTTCCCTCTATGTGTCGATCAGTCACCCGTGAGTGCTGATCGGCACTCGGGTGCCTAGGCAAACCAACTTTAAAATGTTACGATTTTTTGCCTTCTTTATTGTGTTATTTGAGTTCTCACCTATTACACTTTTACTCATTTTTTGCATGTTTGTGAGGGAGACTAGATTGAAGTGTTCTACACTCTTTTCCACTCTTGGGAAGTTCGATCGTCCTGATTTTTAACTTCAAATCCAAAGATTTTTTAGAAAATGGTAAGTGAGGGTCATGATGATTCAGACACCATGTCCGATGTTTATTGAGAATTGGCTACTCCCAGACCAGTCCATGGGATAATCTTCCAGTATAAACCACCCCCAGGCTACCGAAGCAACATAATCTTACTTCAAGAGCTGGCGTACCATTTGTTGTAAAGATATTGAAATGGACAAGTATGGGTTTTCTCAAGTTTTCTTCCAGTTGTTTTGGGATTTTTGGCTTGGTATTTCATATATTTGGTTGGTTTTGGCATTTTGGAAGAGATTTTCATGTAAACTTGGCTTGTTTCATGCACGGGTAATTCACCCACGTGCCATTTGGGAGATTGCACACCACGCGCTTATGAAAATGCCCAAATGGGTTGTCTTTGTTTTTCCTGGGTTTTGTGCATCATTGAAAGGCTTTCCTAACACATCAGCTTCCTTGTTTTTTGAAAAATAAGTTAGTCATCCCCACCCGAGGCTCGGTGGCGGACATTGTAGAATGGTGGTCAAACTTGCCCACTAGATGTAAAGAGCATGTGAAAGAGGATGGTTTTGGTCCATTTTTAGACCAGATTTTCCTTGCAGACCATGATCGGAAGGTCCTCTATGCCATGGTCAAGAGATGTTGGGACACCACCAATACTTTCTAAATCCAATTTAGAGAGATGACATTGGCTCCTCTCGACATTTTCATGATCATTGACCTTGTCGTGGGTGGTGAACGGGTGTCATAGGATGACAACATGCACAACTGGGAATATGAAGTCTTCCGACTTTTGGGGTTACAAATAACGTAGCCGCGAAAGATTAGCTGACTAGAGATTTTATGTGTTTTGTATTTGGACGGACACTACGTGCCAATGCCGGCGACATCATCCATCTTTGGTGTCTCACAGCCCTAGAGGATGTGAAAAATTTTAGGCTCTAATTATGCCCAAAGAATAACGCGGTAGTTGTAGTGTAGCTTTAGAGTGTTGATTCTATAGGGAGACAAAATTAAAAGAACAATAGACAGAATTTCTGAAACTAAAGAAAAATATTAAACGCTTCACGAGAAAATAAAAATATAAAAAAGAGATTTTGAATTCAATAAAAATTAAACAAACTGATTAACGGACAAAGTAATCAAATTTAACGAACAGTAGAGCTTCGGGAATCCCTTGCACATATCTGGTATTTTAATTATTTTTAATTCACTGATAACTCAATTGAGAATTTAAATTTCAAAAATCTCAATCGGAAGATATAAAATTATGAACCAAAATTAAACTGAAAGTAACCCTTTAAAAAATCATTCGTCACTTTTAAATCACTCAAATTATTATTCACATTGAGAAAACCCAACGACGACAATATACCCAACAAGCAATATTGCTGCAAATAATTGAATCAATATAAATAATTAATTGTTCCAAAAATAATCAAAACATTAATCCATTCAATAGAAAAAGCATGACTGAATCTATAAACAGATTAAACCCTTTAATTATTCAAAAAATAAAATCTAACAATAAATTACGAATGACCATCAAAGAATTAAATAAATAAAAACCACGTACAGGAATCAAAAATAAATTAAAATAACCATTTAGTGTGCAAGTTCATCTCTAACCCCACTTAAAAATTTAATTACCCATGTCCAGGACGAGCAACATAAATTTCATGGAAAAACACTAAGCCATGGAGTAGCTACGAGGTTTTTCCTGTCGCCTCTGTGCCAGCCGCGCCGCACAGCCTCCTTCTGTTCTCTATTTCAGCCACAGGTCTCCCCCCTTTCTCTATATTTTTTCTATTTTATATATCAGCTACAGCCCCCCTTTTTTAATTTTTCCTGCGTCTCTAATTTAACCCTACGTCAACCCACCGCACGGACAAGGCCCTCACAAAAATAGCTCTGCCGCAACAACAAGCCCATTTGCGCCATAGCCCAATCAACGCCCCCGGGCCCCACAGCCTGATTCCGCACCAATCCAATGCTCCCCTCATCCAAAGCCTTGTGCACCAGCCACCAAGTCCCAATCCTCTTTGCACCTTGCTTCCTTCTTTCGGCCGGGCCCCACATCACCAAAGTACGCATGCACAAACAGTCCCTGGTCTTTGCTTGGCCTTGCTCCTCACCTTCATTCATCCTCCTGGGCCACGCCGCACAATTTTACTTAGCCAAAGACCCCTTTGACTTGTGCCATGTCAGCCTGGGCGCATCACCTTCCGTACCAGAGCTTGCTAGCTTCTTCACTCCAGCCCCTGGCCTAATCCGCGCCGCAGCAGGCTCAAGCACGCCACTGATGGACCCACGTGCAACAGTGCCTTGCCTTGCGACTCACCGCTTGGGCCCACTATCTTTGCTTGTTTGTTTTTTTTTCTTTTTCTTTCTTTTTTTTCTTTTCGTTTTCTTTGCTTTGGTCTTCCTTGCCTTTTCCTTGTTCAGCCACCACTTTTTTGTTGACTTGCTTCTTCTTCTTCTTTTTTCTTTTGATTTCCTATTCAGCCACAAATCAGTGCACTGCTTAGTCTCTTTATTTTTCTTCGGCTGCAACCTTCAAAGCATGACCAATAATTAATACAATATTTAAGATTTAAAATATTATAAAATAACGCTCAAACACATCTTATTGTAAATAGAAATTAAATAAAATAATATCAATTATATCTCAATATTTCTATCCACATTCTAGCATTTTAATCTAAAAATAGAGTATTTAGAGTGCACTTTTGCGCACTCATCAAGCTCTTTAACTGGGGTGGTGCCACCATGTCAGTTTTATATCGGTGGATGTGCACTTTATCACGAGCAGTTACAAAAGAGCTTAGCGGATTTCAATGTTATTTGGGAGGTATGACCTTTTGAATTCCCTTTTTTTTTAGAAAAATGACATTTGATTGAATTTTCTTGTTTTGACATATTTGGGCCTATAAGGTCCTTTAATTATTTCCATTCCCATTGGTGGAGGTTGAAGAAGACGTGTTTTCCCGTATGTGGAGGTAGAGGAAAGAGAAAGAGAATATGCAGACTCGCTATGGGGCAAGAGAGTGATTCACCAGGTGGACGCAATGGCTTTTCCCACCTTCAGCCCCTCCAGCCAATATGAAAGAGCGAGACATCTTTTAATTCTGACCTTGACTTCTTGAGCTTTATGAGGGAGTAGCCATGCAATGATTTTTTAATTAGTTTGACCATATAAAAAGTTACTTAGAGGAATTAATGCCTCATTTAACAGGGGATCTACCTTCCTCCACCTAGCAACAGATCCTCATAGAAGGCTGCCACCGTAGCAACAGGTATCAGGTTACTAGTAGCTTTTCCAACTTTCAATGTGTTAAGGTTGGATGAGTTGACTCGATCTACCGGTGCTATTGAGGGACTTCTGGCTCCCGATCATTTAACTGGGGTAAATATCTTTCTTAAAAATTTTTGTATTAACATTTGCTGCAAGTTAGGCTAAACTTGTTGTTGAGGATTTTCAGGTAGCCCGGACCATCTATGAGGAGGCATTTGTTTATATCACAGCATTGAAGCACAAGGTGGCTCAGGTTGATGTTAAATCGTGGTGGAATGCCACTTCTTAGGACAGACACAGACATTATGAGACTTAATTTCTCATTTTAGAATGTTTGTGCATTTTTACCCTTAGATTAGTATGTGATTTTTTATTTGTTGGCTTTTCAGGCTACTAGGGTTTCTCACCTCGAAAGAATGAATCAAGGACTAGATCAGTTTGGAGGAGGGATTCCTAGTGGTAGCTAGGGAGGTGGATCCAAGAAGAAAGGGACCAATCAACCGAGAAGCTCATATTCATAGTCGGCTTGGCCGAGTAGAGCTTTCAAGACAAATTGTGGAGAGTGAGGATGATGACCATTCACTCGATGCCAAAAAGGAGCACTGGCAAGGTCTTCATTGGACTTGATTTTTTTTTTTGGTTTGGAAGTCTTTTTTGTTTATGAACAATGTCACTCATTTTTTTGGCTTTCTTTGTTCTTTCCTTTTAAACAATGATTTTGTTTAGAAACAATGAATACATGCACTTTTCCACTTTTAACATGATGACAAATATATTTGATGAACAAAATACGAACAAAATTGAGACTCGACTGTGCCTCGAATTTACAAAAATAGGAGAAAATTCTAAAAATAGCCAAAACTAGGCAAATTGCCAAGAAATTCCTTTGTTTGCCTATCGGCACACAGAGAGGGGGATTTTCTCTACTTCTGTGTCGATTTGCACTTGGGGTGTGCTGATTAGCACTAGGTGTTATTTTATTCAATTTCATCACTATCCTGTGTTTTTCAAAAATTAGTCTCCCGAACCTGACTAGGAAACAAACTTGCGAGGTTTTTAAGATATATAGTGAACCCAAGACCTCCCAATATATATTTGACCTCTTGTTAGTCTCTATATCCTATATTCTACCTCTCAGCCCCTATGGCCTCTGTAGCAATGGACATGACTGCTTTTGATCAACAAATCTGTATATGGATGAATTCTCCCTCTAACTAAGAGAAGATCAATTTGGGAGCATCAAAGCTGAAAGATCTTCTTCCCCTTTCTCAAGCTACAATGGATTGGAGCTTCTTGAAAGCCTACCCCTTGTTCTAAGATTTGATAGACCACTATTTTCACTTCAACTTAGAGGAGCTCTGTCCTACCTTTGAAGAATTTTGTGCTCTTTTTGACGTTACAGTTCAAGGTAAGATGATTTTCCCCTCCATCAAGTGAGGTTACTCTTCCTCCTTATCTTTTCTACTTGATTTGGATGTTGAAAAGGTGAGTGAACTAGTTCAAGGGGAAACCTTTTCTTTGTTCCATATTTTGGAGCTTTTCATGAATCAAGAGGCCAGTCGTACCAAATTAAGTGCTTTTGCTTTATGCGTTTTCTCATTATTTTTTATTGTTCAAGAGATTGACAAAGTTGATGCTCGGCTGATTCACATTGTGATTAAGTTAAACAAAGGCAACAACATAATAGACATCGTCTTAACTGAGACTCTGAATAGCTTGGATAGGCTTCATGATAGATCTGACATCTTTAGGGGCAACCCTTGTTTGTTGACGATGCGGTTGTGTGACAAGGTGAAATTAATAGAGACCCCTCTTACAATCTCTTACCTTAAAAAAACATTATTTTTCAATGGTGTTGTTGGTAACAAGAGATGAAGAGAAAGGTTGGTATGAGTTTCTTGCCCAACTCACCCCTTAGAACTTTGATTGGTCAATCTTTCATTGACAAAGTAGAAATCCCCATTTGTGTTCTCCTAGTTATTCATGTATTATTCTATCAAGCTTGAGGGAGACTTCATTTTAATATCCCATTCGGATATTGCGTCAGGTCCAGTGTATCCAAATTGCCCCTAAAACTTGGGGTCCTCACTTAATTGTGGAACCATTGACTCCTTCTATGGCTACCTGAATATCCAACTGTTGGGATGGGTTCATACTCCTGATTTGAATGATGCAAATCATTCCAATTGGCTGCTCATGATAGAGGATCATTTGTGATAGCTTTGGGATCAAGTTGGTGAAAATGAGGAACTTCGAGTGGCCATCTTCTTTGAAGAAATTGGAATAGATATCGGTGTGGACAGAACTTCAAAGTTAGAGGCAATCAAGGAAGCTGACAAAAACTTTAAAGAAGAAAAAGTAGTGAGACTAGAATGGGAAAAAAAGTGTCGGATGAAATGAAAAAAAGAAAAAGTGGATAGTTCAGCCCCTTCGAGCTCAAAAAGGAATTGAGGACGACTTAAGAAGGTACGAGAATTCGATTGTAGTAATGGTGAATTTGATTTCCGTCATTTCTCTTTATATGCGAATCTGGGAAACAACTATTTGGGCATTATTGACAAAGTAATATGTCATTGTTTTGAGTTTGAGGGGAAACTGATGGAAAAGAGGGAATGGGCATAGATAATGAATGAATACCCTTAATGATGATGAAAAGATATCTTTTTTTAGAAGGAATAAAACTTTTAGATTAAAAGGAATGATTTTTAAACCGCACTCACAGTAACTTCATGAGCTACCTACGTACCCCCATATTACTTATAACAATTAGAGAATTGGGGGGGGGGTCAGGTTGTCGTAGTTCAATACAAATGCAGCTAGTCATTGAACATAATATCTCTTGAGCTGGTCAAGGTTTGTAGGGGATAAAAATTAGTCTCCACCCTTGTTTGTGAGTCACACAGCTTCTCCAGCAGTTATGGATTTGATGATGAATGGGTCACTCTAGTTGGGCTTGAATTTTCCTCGTAGGTCAAATACTGGTTCTCGATTTTCCTTTAAAATAAAATCCCTTTACTTTTAGATCTCTCTTCTTTACTTTCTTGTTAAAAGCTTGGGATATTCTTGTGTGGTAGCCTTGTGTCTGATACAAAGTTCTGAGTCATTTTCATCCAAGAGGGCTAACTTGCCATATCTGTTCTGGAACCAGTTAGTCTTGGCAACTTGGTTTTCGAGAAGCAACTTGAGTTAGGTTATTTCATTTTCAATAGGTAAAACTTCCTCCATCCCATATGTTAGGGCATATGGGGTTTCCCATGTGGGCATTATAATAGAAGTATGGTATCCCCATAAAGCAAAAGAAAGCTTTTCATGCCAGTTTCTACTAGTGTCTATTGTCTTCCTTAGGGTTGTTCTTTAGGGTTTTGTTGGCTTGCCTCTACTACTCCATTTGTTTGAGGTCATAGGGTGATGAATTATGCCTAAGTGATTCCAAACTCTTCAACCAACTCTGTGACTTCCCTTTTGAAGTGCATGTCGTTGTTTGAAATTAACTCATGAGGTATTCTATACCAACATATGATGTTGGTCCAGATGAACTGAGCCACTTTCTTAACATTGAGGACCACTGTAGAAAATGACCTCTACCTACTAGGTGAAGTAATCAATGGCTACTACAATGAATTCATGACCATTAAAGGCCTTCAGTGTAATTTTTTCAATGATGTCTATTCCCTAGGTTACAAACGGCCAAGTGGATGTCAAATTATACAACTTCCCTAAGAGGGAAATGTTGCATGTTGGCGTGTATCTGGCATTTGTGACATTTTCTGACAAAAGTAGTGCAATATTCATCCATGGTGTTCTAATAGTACCTGTGCTGGACTATTTTCTTGGCTACTATGCGTTTATTCATGTGAGACCCACAAACCCCTTCGTGGACTTTTTTCATGATGTGTTCAGCCTCCTATTTGTCTAGGCATAAATAAATGTATAACATTGAAAGATACCACTTGAAAGACCTTTTGTAAAGCTTCCCTCTATAGGTGATAAACTGGGTGGCCTATCATCTTAGGGTTACTCTATTTTCTTCGGTATATCCCTTGGGATATCGTGAGTGTTTGATGAATGACCAATCCTTATTGTACCAAGGCAGCGAGTCTGAGTTGTTTGTAGCTTCGTTGATATTACAACACTATATTGGAATTTCCTAAGTTTGTACCGAAGAGGGGTTTAACTATAGCTTCTTCCAGAATGTCTACCAAAGAGGCCAAGATGGCTAAAGCGTCTATGAAAATGTTCTCAAATCTAGGTATGTAATGAAATGGAATGTCTTTGTAGCTAGTCATTACTATGTCTAAATACCGATGGTAGGGTAGTAGTTTCTCCTTTATGATTTTCCACATCTTCTTAACTTGACCAATGATAAGGGCTAAGTCCCCATATACATTTAAGCATTCAGCTTTTAGTTCTAAAGTTGTTTGCACTACCCACTATACAGGCTTCATACTCTGTAGTATTATTGGTAGGGCGATACTATAATTTCATGGCTAAGGGTGTATGTGACCCATCCTGGTGCTATCAGAAGCATCTCGATGACATATTGCTTTTTGTTTACAAGTGCCGTAAAAAAAGAGGCACCGTCTATCCTCTTAAATTTTCATAATCTCCTCATCCGTGAATTCAATTTCTTTGACATTTTCTCCTTCAACTGGGCATTATGGTAGGTAGTCAACGACAACCTTTCCCTTAATGGATTTTTAGGTCACATGGACTATATCGAATTCAGAAAGCAATAGTAGCCACCAAATAGTGCGGCTTGACAAAGCCGGCTTTTCAAAGAGATACCTCATAGGATCCATTCTAGAAACCAAGTATATTGTATAGGCCATCATGTAATGGTAGAGTTCTTGAGTCACCTAAACGAGTGTTGTGCATGTTTTTTCAAAAGCGTTGTAGTTTTGCTCAGTAGGGGATCAGTTTCTAGCTCACATAGTAAATGGCATTCTCCTCCCTTCTTGGGTTTTATCTTAGGACAACATAGCCCCATCGGCTACATTTGTTACTATAAGGTATAGTAGTAAAGGAAGGCCAGGTTGTAGAGGAACCAGGATTGGTGGGTTGGTCATGTATTCCTTGATTTTTTTGAATGCCTCTTGATATAAAGGGTCCCATTTTTTGGGGGAATTTTCCTTCAAGAGTTTTAAATAGGCTCACAAATAGTGGTCAACTGTGATATAAACCTACTGATGTATTGAAGTCTCCCTTGGAAGCCCATAAGTTGCTTTTCCTATCTTGGATAGAGGCATTTTAATAATCGCCTTGATCTTTGTGAAATCCACCTCTATCCCTCTTTAGCTTATCATGAATCCTATGAGTTTTTCAGAAGTAACCCCAAATACACATTTTTTAGGGTTGAGTCACATCCTATATTTCCTAATTCTCTCAAAGAATTTCCTTAGGTAGCCGGAATGATTTTCTCTATCTTTGGATTTTATAATCATATCATCTATATAGACTTTGACCTCTTTGTGAATTAGGTCATGCAAGATGGTGGTTACAGCCCTTTGATACGTGGTCCCTATATTTTTAGGCCAAAAGGCATGACTGTGTAGCAATATGTCCCTCACTGTGTTGTGAAAGAAGTTTTCTCCATATGGTCAAGGTGCATCTTGATTTGATTATACCCTATAAAGTCGTTTACGAAAGATATCATGACATGTTGTGTTATATTGTCTACTAGCAAGTTTATGTTTGGTAGAGGGAAATCATCCTTAGGGCAAGCTTTGTTAAAGTTCCTATAATCGATGCACATGCAAACTCACCCATCCATTCTTAGGGATTGGGATAATATTGGCCAACTATTGCGAGTATTCAACTACAGTCAAGAACTTTACTGCTACTTGTTTCTCAACCTCTTCTTTGATCTTGAGGGACCACTATTGTTTAAGTTTCCTTCAATTTCTACTTGATTGGTTTGGCATCTCGGTAGGCAGGGGATTTTATATTGGACTATGTTTGTATCCAAACCGGGACATGTTTTTATAAAACCAAGCAAAGACATCTGGGTATCCCCTTAGGAACCCAGCTAGGGTTTCTTGTTTAACTTGACTAAGGGTTGTACCGATTTTGACTCCCCTTGTTTCACCTTCTAATCCTAGGTTAATGGTTATTGTTTGTTCTATGACAAGTTGGGCCCTATCTTGAGATTTTGTGACTATTTTGGCCAAGTCTACCAAAAATTCCCTATCTTCTACATTAATATTATGATATTCTTCAAATTCATCACCATGTTCATTATTGGCAATTAAGGGATACTTAAAAGAAGAATTTATTTCATTAAAGGAAAGATTAGGAAAAAAATAATTAACAAGTTCATCAAGATTAACAAAATCTAGATCGAGAGAGTCCTCGAACTTAAAGTCAAAAGCATTGTCAGAATCTACATCATTCAAATCTGAGCAGCCAAATTCTTGTTCAAGTTGTTCATCTAAAGCTGGTACTCTTTTTACCAGGAGCCAATTGTTGATTGGGAATAGGATTAGGGGTGATGTCCTTGATTAGGTCCTTTCTCATGTTGCTTATGGAGATCATCTCAACCATATCGTCGATTAGTTCCATTTTAGCAAAGTATTTTTTTCAATCCTCCAAGCTCTTCAATCCAATCCTCGTACTGAGGGTCTTGCTGCTCAGTTGGTACCACCACCTCCTCTTATCAAACCTGTAGGTGCAATCTCCAAAAATTCTCCTAACCACGAATTATGTCTTTGGCTTTAGTATTGAACCATGGTTTAGGGAACCCAAAGTGCATATGATCATCCCCTTGCTTAACAAAATTCTCATTCCGGGCAGGGAAATAAGGCTTCATTTCAATCAGCTTAAGGGGCAAGCCCATGTTCTTTACCAATCCTTTTGGAACGTGCAGTGAAAGATTTATTTCAAAAGTCCCCATCGATGGGTGTGTACCGAAGCCCAAATGTGTATTCTCTTTTTGGTTGAAAGGGTGGTGTAGGCAAACTGGCAAACTTTGTAGATGGCGGCCAAGGCCCTTTCCAGGCACGTACTCCATTTATATCATTATATTCATGATTGTTTCTTTATACATGTCATTCTCTGGTGTTTGCTTTGTCTTGAAGCTCCCCACATGGTCAAAACTTGTCAAAGGTAGGTCATCACAATCGTGTTGAATCCCAAGTATGGGAAGAGTAGTATCAATAGGGTCCAGATCTCCAAAAATAGTGACTACCCCCTAATTTGCAGGTGAACTTGAGTTTCAAATGTAGAGAAGATGCTACAGCCTTCATCTCATGTAGCCACGGTTTCCCTAATAGTAAGTTGAAAGATGTTGGGACATCCAATACTTGAAAATGGGCTATAATTTCCATTGGGTTGAGATTCATGGTAAGTGCTATGATCCCCACAACTTCTCTTCGAGTGTTATCATAAGTTCAAACAGCTTGGGAAAATGGGGATTAGGTCGGTTACTTCCAAACTAAGGCATTTTGCAGTCCTAAGAGGACAGATATTGAGAGCTGAGTTGTTTTCAATAAGCACCATGTGTATTCTTTTCCTAAGGGCATCCATGGTAATATACAAAGCCTTAGTGTGGTCGGCCCTGCACTTTGGAAAATCCATGGTCTATGAAGGTGATAACATTTTTGAACTGAACCCTTCTAATAATTTGAATGAGTTGCTCAAAGGGTGGTAGTGGTAAGAAACTGTAAAGACCCGGAGAACTTTTTTTTTTCCCTAAATTATAAATTATAAAATAATAATAATGCAAAATTTTATTAAGAAATAAAATTTTTTTTAAATGAAATGACTAAAATGGGCTTGGAAATAAAAAGGAGGCAAAGAAATAAGAAGGGCACAAAGGAAATTTCATATTTTGTCTTGCTTTTGGCATATAAAGCCAAAATCCCTACACACCTAAAACACACACTAGAAACATACACACACATTTGTGTAAAGGAGAGAAAAGAAAGGGAGAAAGAGAGGAGAAAATGGAAAGCAAGGAAATTGGAGATTTTTCAAGAATTTAGGACATCTTTTGGAAGATTGAAGATGCATTAACCCTATTCTACCTATAAGCACCAAGTGAAGTTAAGGATTTTGAAACTTTTAGCCAATACCATCAAGAACATATTTGGGGTTTCTACCACTACTTGAAGAATTAAGGTAGGGGATTTCTAAACCTAAGTATAACAAGTGTGTAGGTAGGTTCATTGCATGTCTATCTCATCTATGGCTATGGAATTGTGAGTTTTTGTATTTTTGGCATATGTTGCATGTACCTTGAAAATCTATGTATTAGTTGAATTCTTGATATGAAATGAATGGTTTTTATCCTATCTTGATATTGATATAACTCCCGATTGAATGCGAAAAAGTTTGATTGGTGAAATCACTAGGAGGTTTTATGTGTATTATGCTTGATGTTGTAAATGGCAACCAAGGTGTTTGTGAAATTGCTTGAATGAATCCTTGATATTAAATTATGAATATTTGATGAAGTTACTTAAATGTTTAACCTTTGTGATGAAAATATGATGAATTGTGAACACAAACATGAATGATAAGCCCTTAGAAGTGTGAGAATGAACACTTGAAAAATGATGAACATGGGACTAGGATTGGGCATGTCAATTGTGTGAATTTGAGCATGGTAAGGATTGCACTTACCCTGGGGTTTTGATTAGTGTTCGGGATGGTGTCTCCCTTCGACTTGCGAGCTGTAAACCCGCGTGAGTGGTCATTTGTCTCTATTGGGTTAATAGCCCTTAAAACACCTAAGGTTTACCAGGGACCAACTAGGAATATAGTCTTGGGATTAAGACTTGAGAGATGAAAATGAGAACTTTGAATAATTTAAAGAACTCAAGTGGAATGAAACCTTAAATTTTGGAATAATATACATTGCTTTCCTTGATAATGCTTCTTTGTAATGCTATATGTTGTAGCATATGAGAACTTGATTATTGGTTTGAATTCTTATTATTGACAAAGCATGCTTGATGAGCACTTGATTATCACCACATGTTCTTGCCTATGTTTAGATTTTTTCTACTGGGATTGTTGAACAAACCCCTATTAGATGCAAGAGCAGGGAAAGGAAATGACCGCAAATTGAAGGACCACTATCACCAAGCTATTTTTGGGAAGATATCATTTTTGTATAGTTGGATGATCATCATATGAAGAATGTATTTATGTTCATTTTTTAATAACTTTTGAACTTGTATATATATTTGAAATAGGACATGTTGCGTAGAAATTGAAGAACAATTGAAATCTCTTTTGGAATGACCTTTATTTTGTTCATTTGGACATCATGAGATTTCTGTGAGGAGCTTTCTTACTTGTGTACTTATTTTTTGAAATGAAACATGCAGTTGTAGTTTAAATTATATATAACTAGATGTGAAATGATATTGGTATGATTTCAACATTTCTGTTGAAGGCTGTATAGAATAGCCCATTTTGAAAGACCATATCTCCTATATCCTATGGAATTAGAATCTTATATTTTACATAATTCAACCTTTTTCTCTTAGATTTCGAATAGCTTAAGAATGACCTTAATTAGGCAAATATTGAGGGAGTTATGCTGATTTTAAGAAACCTGCGCGGAATCTCACCACTAGTTTACAAATTAGTCCTATAACTTGAGTTCTAGGTACTCTTTTTGAGTGCTTATAAGTTCTATGGAAACTAGACTTATAGTGGAATACGTCATATAAATCTCATAATAGTAGGTGTAATAAATTGGGAGATACAGAGCTTTAAACAGGGTGGACCTACTATGTGAACAAAGCAGTTCAGACCTGCATTCACCTTTTTGTTAATAACTTGAGCTACCAGATCTATTTTTGAGTAATTCCAAAGCTCACTAAAAGTAGACTCATACTAGAATAGGCTCGAAAAAGCTCAAGATATCAGGTCTTATGAGTTGAGTGATATGGGGTTTCAAACGAGGTTGAACTATTTTTAGTGAACAAAAAAACAGAAATGAATCATAGGCTGTATCCTAAATGAATCTGATTTTATTTTTTATGCATGGGGATTCAAGAAATAATGTATAATTAGTTAAGTATTAAATAGTACAATTCATGGAATGAAGATCAAGTAAGGGTAAATTTAAATATTACTAGATGTACCATAGAGAGTCGATCATAACCCGGGTCTTTGGGGACTTGGGACATGATAGAACTTATGCTTCATTGCTATGTTTCAAAATAGCTTACCTGTGGGGAAGTGACGATGTTAACGGCCCCAAACTGAAAAATTGGCCTGAGTCTTGTTGAGTTGTTTGAGGAGCTTGTCCTCAATAGGAACCTGAGATGGAACCCCTATCGATTCCTTGGGTTTCAAGAATTCTGTTACTAGATCAACAACTTGTAGATGAGTGAGTTTGAACAGTCGAGTGATATGTACTACATTGGTTGAACTAACTTGGCTGTTGTTCCCCATGAGTTCATCCCTAGGTGATCATGTTGTACCTATGAATGACTATTGAGTTGGTGATGATGCCATTTGGGTCAGAACCGTTGATGCTCAATATGTTGATAAAGATTCACGCTTTATGGACCAATAAAAGGTTTGTAGTAACATCGGGCTTGGTCGGTGAGGCCCCAATGATCCTTCCGTCAATTAGATCTTAAATTGCATGCGTTAGATCTCGGCACTTGATTGATATTGTTGTAGACACCTCATTTTGTGACCCTTGATTAAGTAATAGCAATTCGGTAATTATGCCAAAAAATCTACTTCTAATAGGACTCTTCCTAATAGAGTCCTATTCCCATTAGGACTCTTTTTGACAGAGTCCTACTCCCATTAGGACTCCTCTTGACTAAGTCTTATTCCCATTAGGACTCTTCCTAACAGAATCTTGGTTCCATTAGTGCTCCTCCTAGCATAGTCCTATTCCCATTAGAACTCCTCTTAATATAGTCTTATTCCTATTAGGACATTCCTACCAGCGTCCCAATTCTATTAAGACTCCTCTTGACATAGTTCTATTCTCATTAGGATTTTCTTGTTAGAGTCTCATTCCCATTAGGAAATTCTCTTAACAAAGTCCTATTCCCAGTTAGGAATCTCTTACTAGAGTCCCAGTTCCATCAGGACTCCTCTTGACAAAGTCTTATTCCTGTTAATACTTTCCTACTAGAGTTCTAGTTTCATTAGGACTCCTCCTAACATAGTCATACTTTCATTAGGATTCCTCATAACAGAGTCTTATTCCCGTTAGGACTTTCCTTCCAAAGTTCCAGTTCCATTAAGACTCATCCTGATAGAGTCTTATTCCTATTAGAACTCTCTTGTCAGAGTCCTAGTCCAAATATGACTCTTCTCGACAGAGTCCACTCCCGTTAGGACTCTCTTGCCAGAGTTCTCGTCTAAGTAGGACTCCTTTTATTAGAGTCCCATACCTAGTAGGACTTTTTCTGTTAGAATCCTACCTTAGTTAGGACTCTTCGGCCCATCAGAGGGTGTTTCGGTAATTTCGGCACCATTTTGCCGTTAGAGGGAATTTTGGTAATTTTGGCACAATCCTACCCTTAGTAGGACTTCCTAGTCACTTGAGGAGCATTTTCGTAATTTCTATATCATTTTCCCATTTGGGGATAATTTGGTAATTTTAGCCATTTGGTGACATATTAGGGGTAATTTGATCATTTCACATGCCTTGTGGCAATTTAGAGATTTCTCCACTGAATTAGGGGTATTTTGGTAATCTTGAGTGATAGTAATTTGTTTAGGCATAATTAGGACTTTTCACTTTTAGAGTTTCCATAGATCTGGTTGCTTGATATTTTCTTAAATAGAGATACATTGAACCTAGATATTTTTATTTTAGATGAACCTAGATATTTTTATTTTAGAGTTTATTTTCTAATTAGATTGTATTTATCTTTTATCTTGGCTCTTGCATGTAGACATCAATTCTATTGGTTCATGCATTGTCATAATTATTTATTAATTCATTTAGTTAAGGATGAATCATTCCTTAGGATAATTATTTGATTTTCTATTTATTTAATTAGATGATTATCACTCAAGACATGATCCTAGCCCTCTATTACAGGGTTTCATTTTAGGCCCTTGGATAAAATCTTCATATTTTGCCTATAAATAGAACCCCCTGGCCATCAGTTTTCGACACACAATTTTCATAACTTTATGCTGTTAGTTTAGTTCTAGAGTTCTCTCTACAAGAACTCTTCCTCTCTTGAGGCCGAAGCCTGGCCAAAGTGACAGTCTCCTTTCAAGAAACAAGTCAAAGCGACGCTTTCCAAACCGAAAAACAAGTCAGAGATCTACTCGACTAAAGCCTCCAATCCAAACTTTCCTAGCCGAAGTGCTACATGACTCCCACAGCTGCATAAGGTATGTTTTCAAATCCTTAACAGTTTTTTCTTTAGATCTAGTTGATCTCGTCTTTTTATCATTCTTGATAAAATAGGGTAAACCAAAAAAGTATATGACTTTGATTCCATTTTCTAAACAGATACAGTAAGAAGCCTTCAGGCCCGAGTCAAATATTCTTTCTATCTTTTATGTTTTATTTTATTTCTCATGTTAGATCTTTTATTATTTATCTTTTCTAGACTCACATCTTTCTCTTCTATTTTCTCATGACGAAAATAGCTTTACAAGTGAATATTTAGGGTCGATCCATTCGGATCGGGCAGGGTAGGTGCCTAACACCTTCCCACTCCGTACCTTAGCCCTCGAATTAAAATTTATTAGTATTAGATTCAACCCGAGCCTAACTTAAACCCGATTATTAATTCTAATTTTTATATTTTATTCATGATTTCTTTAATAAATTGCTATCATTTTCCCTATTTTCGTTATGCATTAAAGCTCCAATAATTTCTCTAAATTTCTCCTTCTAAAAGAAACCAAATACCGTTAAAATAATTCTTTCAATATAATTTAATTTTGAAAAAATGTTAAAAATAAACAAGTTTTTGAAATTATAAAAATGTAAATAATAATTTTTGTAATGAATTCCTAATATTATAATGGTGGGTAAGTAAAGTAAAACAAATATAATATATAAAATATTTAATTCAAGTTCGCATGGATTCGGGTTTTTAAAGTCTCAACTTAAGCTCAATCATAATTTAGACCGGACTAGAGTTCTTTTGCCCAAATCCAGCCCAAAGTATAAAAAATGAAATTCAAGCCATAAAAAATTCGGGTTCGCCCGACTAAGTTGTACCTTTAAATTTAGGGTTATTTTAAAACTTTTCTTTACTAGAATAGGGTTGTTTTCAACTTATTTAACAAATTAGGATAGTTTTGAGAAATCATCTATTCAAAAGATGATTTTCATGTTGGAGGTGTCATTTCAAAAAATGCATTTTATACAAAATCTCATTTTTTAAAAATGGTCCAAATCGTCTTTTGCGAAGGCGAATTCTTCTTAAAAAAATATTTTTTAAAAAGACGTTTTCAAAATAATTCTAATTTAATAAATAAGATTGAAACAACCCTAAAGTAAAAATTAATTTTTTTTAACACTAATCCAAGATTTTTCTCAGCTTCTATCGTATAGCTGGTTGGCACAATGGTTTAAACAAAAAGTAATTTGGCAGTTGGTACCATGGTTTAAACAAAAGTAATTTTTGTCATTGCAATTGTTGCTATAAAGATTTGTACCAATTGCTTCCATAGAAGTACGTTAATATTACAAAAACCAAAGATCTTTTGGCCGTAGGGCTACCTTTCTGATTTTATTGTGTTGCAATTTGAACGATAATACTTAATTTTTCAAATTTTTACATTTTATATATTAAATTACGTGACATTAAATCATTAATAATATTTTAGAAAACTTAGTAGAATTTTACATTTTATATATTAAATTACGTGACATTAAATCATTAATAATATTTTAGAAAACTTGTTGAAGTTTTGTTCATGATTTTTTGTCACATTATTTAAAATACAAGTTTTATAACAATTCGGATTATGACTAAGCCGTAAAAAAATTTAGGATAAAATTCAGTCGCTTCGAAATTTCTTTTTAAAGTTAGATGCAAACCCATGGTACTCCTAATCAATTCATTAAAAAAAGCAAAGAAAAAAGAACACAAGTTTTGCACAAAAAATTGGGATGTGTATTACTCAAAAATCCTAATCAATTCATTAAAAAAAAGCAAAGAAAAAAGAACACTAGTTTTGTACAAAAAATTGGGATATGTATTACTCAAAAATATGAATCGCCTCCCAGATCTGGACCAAGTGAATCCATCGGCCGGGCTAAGTTGGGTTTCAATGGACAGCAGACTTTTGGGCAGGGTCAAGTGCAAGTAACCTGAACTTTGTGCTAGGCAGTCGCATACAAACTACAAAGGGGTTTTTGTCTCCCATTTGCACTGAAAGAACTCTCCCTCCCTACAACCCACAATCTAGGTATAGAAAAATGGAAGACATAGAGGATTTGTTGGTTGGTAGTGGCGGAGCTCCGCCTGGGTTTCGGTTGCCCTTTACAGCCGCCGTTGGGGTCAATCCCAAGAAGAAGAGGAACCAGCCCAATCTCAAAAAGGCTTCTCTAATCGAAGACTCACTTACTAACCCTCAGTCTCCCAAAATTCCTGGCACTCAGGTCTCTCCCCCCTCTGTTCCACTCTGTGTGCATATATACGTACATATTTTCTCTATCTTCTCACTAATTAGCATTGTTGTTTTTACATTTTTGCAGACAATTTATATGAAGACTTTTGGATGTTCGCATAATCAGGTGACTGTTCTGATCCATTTGTTCTCTGTCTCTCTAATCTAAGATGATGGCTTCCTGTATAAATATATTCAAATCTTTCTGGTACAAATGTGTGCACATATCCAGATGCCTAATTGCACTTTTAGGACCCTAGAATGGCTTGGGCTAGTGCTATTTCATGTATGGGGAAGAATTCAAAGTAACAAACAGAGAGAGAAGGGAAAAACCACCATCTGATAAGTGATTGAATGCTGGACCTGAACAGTTAAATGTTTGAAACAGATGAAAATGATGAATTGCACACCTAAATTTCAAAATCTCACAGATGCTAGAGACCAGAGTTACTCTTTTCTTATTAAAATATATGTCCTTGTGCAATGCTATTAAATGTTATCCCTTGATAGGGTTAAATGTCAGTATCACACTTGCTTTAGCTCATTCTGAAATTGAATGTGCTTCTATGAATGCAGATACCTCTTAAAATATTTTAGATGTGAAACCATGTTTCTAGTGGTGGATAGTTTTGTTGACCTACAGAAATTTGGTGGGAATCCTTCTCTTTCAATGGCATTGATTTATGCTTTTTGTAAGTAGTCTATACTTAAAATAGGGGGGAGATAATATATTGGGGCATACAGTGTTTTGTTAGGAAGGAAAACGCAATCATAAATATGATGTTCGATAGAATGAGGAGCTTTTTATAGTAATGATGAAGGTTTAGTTGTAATATTTGTCCTTAACTAAAAAAAAAAGATGTTGGGGGAAGGGTAACTTTAAGAAACTCTAGGGAATCAAGGAGATGATTAGGTTGATTGATTTCAAGAATGAATAAAAGTATAAAGTTACCAAAAAATAGAAAAATACCAGACCAATATTCTTTTTTTTTTTTTTTTAATTTATTTTTCTTTTTGTCATGTTTATAATTTTTATTTCTATGTAAGTCAAAATACATCAAATATGAGAAGAAGCATTTATCAAGTAACAATATAGTGTTTTTGAAAATTTTCTCAAGCAAGCATGATATGGTCTGAACTTCATAGACTATTAAGTGAGCTGAAGAAATGAAATGGAGTTTATTTGGTGAATAGGATTTTTGCAAAGTGGTTACCGTATTGAGTAGACTTGGCAAATGGGTGGGTTTGGGCAGGTTGAATATGGGTTGTGTCAACTGAAATAGGATCCATAATTAAACGGATCAAATACGGGTTAGGCCAAAAGGGCCGAGTCAACTCGATTCGGCTCATTGACCATTTTTAAAAAAATCCCACCATTTTTTAAAAAAAATTTCCACATTTTTTAAAACAAATTCCAGCAACTCATTTGAAGGGTCCTATTTGTATCTAGATGGAATGAAATAGACCTAGAGGGGGTGAATAGATCTATACGAAAAATTAAAAATTATCTTTCACCAATTTTAATTTGCTTTCAATGAATTGAGATTATCTCTTTAATTAAGTGCGTATTAAGTTCTCGTGTGTGCAATCAACAATAGTGACATGCATCAATATTGAATAGCAATAATAAAAGTAATAAGGAGATGGCACACCAAATTTGTTGACGAGGAAACTGCCACAGTTCAATCAACTCTACTTTGGAAAATCCTAGGGCACTAATCCAGATACACACAATCCACTAGATAAGCTTTGGTGATTATAGATTCTATAGGCATAACGACTTAGTTTCTCAAACCTTGTTTACAATCTGAATCTCCTCCAACTCAAATCCTCAAGCGCTCTTCAAGTAAATCTTCGCTTTAAATCCACGAACGGACAACCTCAATTACAATTGTGAATCTCCATGCTATCTCAAACTTCGTCGATTGCACAAACTTGAACTCCACAAGCTTGCACTTCAACTATGTACAAGAAGATGAAATTTAGGTTCTTATGCAACGGATTTGATCTATATGTGCATCGTGAACATGGAGAAAACATTTTGGTAAAGTTTAAAAACACTCGATGATAGTAGCCAAAAGTTTTACCTCGAAATCGAGATCAAATCCTTATATAAGATAAGTTTTGGAAACCAAATCGCGCTGCTTAAAAAGAATTAGGAAAGTGATCTGTGCGATGTTCGTTCTAATGAACTTGGATTCATTCAAATGAACAAGTTTGTTAGAACGAAAGATCAAACGAACGCAAATGAAACCTCATTGGAATTTTTTGTTCGAACGAAGGTCGGGTTTGTTCGAACGAACTCATTTCGTAGACGTAATGCCCCAACTTCAAACGGCACTATCTCACTCATACGAAGTCCGATCGGGCCGTTCTACGTATCGTTGCGAAACTATTGACGTCTATTTTCATATGAAATTGGTCTCACCTCAAAATTCAAAGTATTTTTTGAGTTATGATCCAAATACTAAAGATAAGTCATTCTAGAAATTATTTTCAAAATCCATTTTGCTTGACCTTCTTCCAAAAAGTCATGAGACCATTTTTAGTAGGGGGGTTTTTGTAGGGAGGAGAAGAAAGGGGAATTTGGGAAGCTTGCCATTATGGAAGAAATCAATTAGCGATTGAAATCTAGAGCATTATAGTTGGAGGAGGGAGACTGTAATACGAAGTTCTTTCATCGTGTGGGTAATGCTCGGCAGCATTTTAATCACATCGATAGATTGTTTATTGGTTGGGGGGGTGGAGATGCAACAGGAGCAAGAGGTTTTAATTGTGATTATTAATTTTTATGAGTGTCTCTTTAAGGAATCTGGTACTAGATGACATCAAATTTGGGGATTAGATTTGGCCATAATTACCACAATTCGCTCACCCCCCAACGGATTACAAATTGGATTGCATGATCCAAACGCGGATCATTCGTTATTTGGAACACGAGTTATAGCGTTCCAATCTAAAATATTAAAAGCCCCAAAAAAATCATACGACAAACAAGAAAATACATACATACTGTAGACACCTCATTTTGTGACCCTTGATTAAGTTGGAACTCTAAGAAACCTACTCCAAGTAAGACTCTTCCCGACAGAGTCCTATTTCCATTTGAACTCCTCTTGATAGAGTCCTATTCCCGTTGGAAATCTCTTGTTAGAGTCACAGTTCTATTAGGATTCCTCCTGACAGAGTCATATTCTCGTTAGGATTCTCTTGACAGAGTCCCAGTCCAAGTATGACTCTTCCTGATAGAGTCCTACTCCCATTAGGAATCTCATGACAGAGTCCTAGTCTAAATAAGACTTTTTCGACAAAGTCCCATTCCCATTAGGACTCTCTTAACAGAATCCTAGGGACCTAGTCCAAGTAGGACTCTTCCTAACAACAATCCTATTCCTGTTAGGACTCCCCCGTTAGAGTCCCAGTTCCAGTAGGACTCTCCTGATAGAGTCCCGGTCCCAATAGGACTCTTCCCGACAGAGTCCTACTCCCGCTAGGACTCTCTTGATAGAGTCTTAGTCCCAATAGAATTCTTTCCAACAGAGTCCCACTCTCGCTAGGACTCTCCTATTAGAGTCGCAGTCGAAGTAGAATTTTTTCCGATAGAGTCCAACTTCTGTTAGGACTATCCTGCCAGAGTCCTAGTCCAAGTAGGACTCCTCTTGTCAGAGTCCCACACCTAGTAGGACTCTTCCTGTCGGAGTCCCACCTTGGTTAGGACTCTTTTGCTCGTCGGAAGGTGTTTCGGTAATTTTGACACATTTTTGCCCATTGAGGGCATTTTAGTAATTTTGGCACAATTCCACACTTAGTAGGACTTCCTAGTCACTTGAGGGGCATTTTCGTAATTTTCATAACATTTTACCCATCTGGGGTATTTTGATAATTTCAGCCCTATGGTGACAAATTGGGGGTAATTTGGTCATTTCACATGTCTTGTGGTGATCTAGAGATTTTTCACCAAATTGGGGATGCTTTGGCAATCTTGAGTGATAGCAGTCTATTTAGGCATAATTATGACTTTCCACTTTTAGAATTTTCATAAATTTGATTGCTTGATATTTCCTTAAAAGGAGATACATTGAACCTGGACGTTTTCATTTTAGAGTTTATTTTTTAATTAAATTCTATTTCTCTTTTATCTCATTGGCTCTCACATGTAGACACCAATTTTATTGGTTCTTGCGTTGTCATAATATTTATTAATTCATTTATTTAGAATAATCATTCCTTAAGATAATTATTTAATTAGATGATTATCACTCAAGATATGATCTTAGCCCTCCATTCTAGAATTTCATCTTAGACCTTTAGATCAAATCTCCATATTTTTCTCATAAATAGAGCCCCCTTGGCCATCAGTTTTAAACACACAATTTCCATAGCTTTACACTGTTAGCATAATTCCAGAGTTCTCTCTATAAGAATTCTCCCTCTCCCAAGACTGAAGCCTTGCCAAAGTAACAGTTTCCCTTCAAGAAGCAAGCCAAAACAACGCTTTCCAAACAAAAAAACAAGTTGGAGATCTGCTCGACTGAAGTCTTCGATCCGGACTTTTTTAGTCTCAAGTGCTACTCGATTATCATGATTGAATAAGGTACGCTCTCAAACCCTTAACAATTTTCTTTTGATCCGGTTGATCTCCTTTTATCACTTTTGATAAAAGAGGGTAAACTGGAGAACTACACAACTTTGATTCCATTTTCTAAACGTATACATAGGAAGCCTTCGGGTCCTAAGCCAGATCTTCTTTCTGTCTTTTCCGTTTTATTTTATTTCTTCATGCAATATTCTTTATTATTTATCTCTTCTAGACTCACATCTTTCTTTTATATTTTCTCATCACAAAATAGCATTGCAAGTGAATATTTGAGGCCGATCTATTCAGATCGGGCGGGGTGGGTGCCTAACACCTTCCCACTCCGTACCTTAGCTGCCGGATCCATTTTTCTTTGGTTTTGCAATTTTAGTGCTTTACTTTCTTTTGATTCATGTCAAGGAATCTTTTAGTATGTATTTAGGAATCAAAACAATGTAATTTCTTTTTCATTCCTTTCAGCTTTTCCTTTATATGTATTGTTCAAATTGTAACACGTTTGCTTGTTTCTTGGCAAAAAACAAGCTGGCGACTCTTCACTTTCTCTAACTTCTATAAGAGGTGTTCCTTCCCACCTTTAGGGAAGGAGACAGTTGTGATCCTTTTAAATCCACAAAAAAGATATTCTCCTATTTTTTTCGGTGCTGACGCCCACACATACTTTGTTGGAATTTTTATTTTATAATGACTTGGATTTGTTGAAAATTTTTCATTGTGTGTGTGTTTATATATATATATATATATACATATGAATATTATTACAAATACAATTTAAAAATATATCATGTTCCAAATAAATGTATTTCATTTCAACAAAGCGAAATTAATGTTAGGGGCAAGGAGTGGTTGGAGAAGACTTTTAGTAAAGAAGAAGTGCTTTGGGCAGTTGAGGGATGTGACTAGGACAAAGCTTTAGGACCGTATAGCATCACACCAACTTTCTTTAAACATCGAGTGTTGTGGGTGGTGATGTTATGGCCATGATGCATTGAATTTTATGCAGATGGGGCTTTTGAGAGGTCTTTGAATGTGTCTTTCATTGGGTTAATTCCAAAGAAAGGTGGCGACTTATTAGATCTGCGGCACTTTTGGCTGATTAGTCTAGTGGGTTGTGTATATATAAGATTTTTGCAAAAGCTTTGGCTAACAGAATGAAAGTGGTAGTAGCAAAGTTGGTTTTGGTATCTTAGCATGCATTTGTTGTGGGTTGGTAGATTCTGGAGTCATTCTTATTGGCAATGAATGTATGGAGGTGAGGATTTTTTAGGGGAGGGGATGGGGGTTCATTGCAAATTGGATATTGAGAGAGCTAATGTTAATTTGAATTGGGGGTTGCTTATATATATGCTGGAACGTATGGGTTTCGGGGTTCATTGACGGAATTGGACCAATGCGTGCATGTCTTCTGTCTCTGTGATTTTTTGTATTGGGCTCAGGTTTCTTTTCTTGTTTGACGGGATTGCGTTAGGGGGATCGTATGTCTCCCTTTTGTTTATTTGGTTATGGAGCCTTTAAGTAGGATGATTGATAGGGCTGTTGGTGGTGGGTTTTTTTTGGCAAGGTTCCAGACTGGCATGATCGAGGTAGGGTATTTTGCGGTTGCTATAGTGGCTTTTTATGGGGTGAATGAGAGTTAGTTGTGGTATCGTTAGGGTATTTTGATTTGCTTTCACCCGGTATCAAGACTGCAGGTCAATATCACTGAAAATGAGATTATTACGAGTAGCCGGTATTAATGGTTGGCTGGAACTCTTGGTTGCAAATTGGGACTCTCCCTACTTCTTATCTAAGGCTACCTTTGGGTGCTAAGTATAAGGCCACCTCAGTAAGTCATTCAGTAGTGGAACAGTTTGAGAGATGATTAGTGGGTTGGTAAATTGAGATAAGATTTGTTTGCCGTTGTTGGGTGGGGGCCTTGGGATAAGGTTTATTTGTTGTTTTAATTAGGCAATGTTGGCAACATGGCTTTGGAGGTTCTCTCTTGCAAAATAGTTTGTGGTGGTGGGTGGTGAAGAGCAGGTTTGGAATTTTGGATAGGGGGTGGGTCTCGCTTGAAATTCCTCACAGGGTTGGGCTGTGGCAGGGTATTAGGAAAGGTTGGAGTTATTTTATGGGGTGTTGAGGTTTTGGCATGATAGATGGTGCGGCAATGTGGTTTTGAAGACTCCGTTTCTGGGGCCTTATGGGATTGCCACTAAACGGAAAAATAAATGGAAGAGATTTCAAGAGAAATAAGAAATAAGGAAGAAGAAGGGAAGATACTCAAAAATGTTAAAACATGTTTGGGAAAAGTCTAAGATCCCAAGTTGATCTTAGGCTTTGCTTTTTCACTCAATACATACAAAATTTACAAAATATACTTTGCATATATGTATAAGATTACAATCTTGTATTTTAGAAAGGAATCCTTGTAAGATTACAATCCTGTATTTTAGGAATAAATCCCTGTGAGATTACAATTCTGTATTTTAGGAAAGAATTCCTTGTATTCAACTTTCATAAAGGGTACAAATTCTAATTTATACACAAATCTAGAATATACACAAAATCTCATTAATATAAGTTTACATATTTAAGGTGGCTTGATTTTTGATCTTGATATGTTAATTACCCTCCCTCAAGTTGACCAGGAGGGGAACCTGCAAGGTTCAACTTGATGGTTATGCCTGGCTTGGATTTTGTAAAGTCTAGGCACTGCATGCTTTCTTTTTTTATGCATGGAAAGTTGGATTGTTACACTGTTAGACAGACACTTCTAAATGTGTGAAGATCTTGTATTGGAGGTGATATGACATTGGTATGGAAATAGAATGCGTCCAACGCACTTACAGTCAAAATAGATACTTGATGGGTGTGTTTTTCCAGAGGATTGGATTCTTGATTTAACTCTCTAGACAATCCTTGGACAAATGTTTTAATTGGCTTCTACATATCACATGGATTTTTCAAAACAAGTCAATTACCAGTGATGAATGTTCTGTGTCATATCTAACATGGAGGTATATAAAAAGGAAAAAGGAATACTTCCATAAATTAGCTGTGCCTTTTGTGTAGTATTCTTTGGGTTAAACTCAGATAAGGAACCTAGTCAGGCAATCACACTTTAATGCATGTATCTGAGCCCATGCAATACTGGGCAACAGAGACTAATGCTGTCAAAGATTATGCACAACTGAAAACAAGACATGAGAGATTTACATGTGAGTTTGGACGAAGCCTGTAATGATGAACCTGCTAAGCTTCCGTGAAAGTTAGAATGACACTCCGCTGCTTAAGAAAGAAGCTTGGCTATGAGGATTCCTTTTTTTGCGTGGCGTCTATAATGTCTCTTCCTTTTGTTAAGTGTCTTTACTGTTTTCTGTTTGAACTGTTGTTTCAGTCAAAGTATTTTAAGGATTTTGACGTTTGTCTGTGTGCATGTGTCTGCGTGTGAATTTAAAAAGCGTTTAAGATTATGATTAGCAGTTGGCTATTAAATCTAATTGAACTTTTAGAAGCTTTGAATGTGATCTCTGTCGTTCAATAAAAGTTCTAGCTAAGAATGTTTTTAGATTGCTAAGTTCTCTGCATACAGATGTATAATTATTTTGTTTTGGGAGTTCCAAAAATTCCTTAGGGGGCAGGTAATTCTTTTGATTGAGATGAGGGAACGCCATTGAGTAGTTCCCTGTGTCAATCAAGTTGCAAATCCTGCCTGCACCACCTGTTTTGCCTAGCTTTGCTTTTTTTATTTTTATTTTTATTATTGATCTTTAGGGTCATCTTTCTAAAAATCACAAATTTCTAGTCGAATAACATTATTCGAATATTTGAGTTCATTCATACTTGTAAATAACATTTTCTCATGTCAGAGTGACAGTGAATACATGGCTGGTCAGCTTTCGGCATTTGGATATGCACTGAGTGACAACACTGAGGAGGCAGACTTGTGGCTGATAAATACGTGAGGATTTTGTTTTGGTTTTCACACATTCTTTTTTTCTTCTTTTTTATTAACAAAAGTTTGGTTAAGCTTCTTTTGTGACTGATATATGTGGATTGAAATATATAAATTAATGTTACTGTATTTATTGGTACATCATCGTAGTCATGTGTCATGGCTTAAATGTGATTGGTTATCGATAAAGTGATATGTAGAACCAAAGTAAGTTAGGTTGCTTGTGATACTCAACTGTTATAGTCAGTGATATTATATATTTATACATATTTTCTGATATGACAACTAGTATAGTCAATTACATGATATATATGGATATATTGTTTTATTATATTAAATGTCATAAAGATCTTCAGGGGACACTTGAATAAAGCGTGAAAGAAGTAAGCATTGTTATTGGACCACACTACACCAAATGTCTCGACCTATAGAGGCAAGAGCGAGGTTTCACCTTTGCCTAAGATTTTCTCCACAACTGCGTGCTATCCTATTCTATGATTGTAAAGATTTGTCTCCTTTGAGTGTCCCTATCTACACCTTGCTTTGTGCCATCTCAGGCCACACCAAAGTCTCCTTCAAGTGCATGCACCCTGACACATCCAATGCTTGCCTGGGTTGAATTCAGGGTAAGGGAGCTTGAGCTCGGTGTGACCTCGGAGTTGCATTTGTGATCCACTTTGGAATCCCAAGGCTTTAGTAGCTTGGTACTTTGGTAGTTGAAAGTGATTGGCTTGCAGATGTGTATTTTCAGTTGCAGTCTGTATTTTTGTCAATCTTGGAGAGAGACACATGTGTATTTTTGATTCAGTCAATAAAAGATTCAAGAAAGAAAAAAAATCAAAGAAAATGAAAATTTTGAAAGTTGGGTTGGAGTTCATGATGGGCCTACGTGGGACCTCTCATACTCAAGTTTAGTCTTAGTTGATTCCTATATTTCAGTTCAAGTTTTGTTGGACATGAGCTGTAATAGGGTCCACGGGTCATATTATGGGTCAAATTATAGTATATATGTTTTTTTATATGTTTATTATGTGTCAAATTATAATATTGGTTCTTTATTCATGGTTTTTAGTAGGTCTATATGGGTTTTACTAGTGAATGCATTTTACATTTTTACCTTTTGGAGTACAAGTCCTATTAGAGTTAAGAATGCTTATGAGTTTACATAATACATATAGCAATGTAATGCTTTTAATTCAACTAGATAATATGTTTTAGATAGTTTTTGCAACTATTGTGCTCTTTTAGGGTTGTGTGATGCAATTCTAACCATAGGTATGATGCCTGTAGGAACCTTGGAATGATTCCTAGTTTCTTCTTTGACTTTTCTTTATATTCTTCTAGGTCTTATTAACCACTCTTTTAAATCATAAAGATTTTACTTTGACAAGGTCAATACTTCCTTTCATCAAGTAATCAACCCTAGCAAGCGAAAAGAACGAAAAAACCCCATGGTTATTGTTCATGATTATGTTCCACCTTGAACAGCCCTCAAACTTCCCAATTAGTTGCCCAATTAAAGCTTCAAACCAATATTCCTTTGTTACAACTTTTACAAACCCTAATATGCTTCCACATCAATTTTGATATCATAATTGTAGGAGAGTGTTTCTCGTTACACTCGCCTTGCATCATATTTAGGACATGTTTGCCATATGTTGCTCTCAACCTATTTCATCTTGGTTGTTTGTATCCTCTCTAGCTTTGTTAACATCCACAAAGACTTATAGATTCTTTGGGGGATCTTAGGCTTTATTTTGTGTACTGTTCCCTTGTTTTTCTATTTATTGGATTTGCCCTTCTCGGGCGCCCTTATTCATACTACAATTACTTTTACTGTTATAAAAAATCCACATAGCCACGTTGCTTAAGCATGTGGGCCAGCTATTGCCAGATGTCCTCTAGTTCCCTAAACTCTTATAAGTAGAGGGAATCCTTCCAACCATGGCCATTTGACGTGTGGCTACAAGGTAAACTCTGTAGGTAGACCTCATTTTCACTCTAACCCGATTCTTTGCTTCCTAGCACCTCTATTGTCCTAGGTGTTATACCAACACTAGCATAACCCTAATAGACATATTTTGGGTACTCCAGTGGGCAGGCATTCTTAAAGGACTGTAGATATTAGCAAGCAATGTGAGGTAAACCTCCTGACCCCGCTATTATTAGTGCTCCTACTCGTGTCGCTGCCAATGTACTGGTGCAGAGTGAGCACCATGGCTCCTCAGATCATTTCAATGACACTTGTGCATTTACTACTTGTGCTCACACCAAGGTTATAACTCAGCCTCAATAATGGGTCATGACCAGTAAATTTATTTATTTTAATGGGTAAGTGGCCCTTGGGGTGCGAATTGAACCTAGGACCTTGGGGATATTACCCAAGCCTCTTCCCAATTCATCCAACCCCAAGGGTTGACGAGTAACTTATACTCATTATTTTGCTGGCAATGAACAATTTTGCATTGCTGTAGTCAATTTCAACTACTGCACCTAATCCAAATGGCATCCACAACAGAATACAATGTAGCACCCATTGTTGCCCTTGTGGAAAACCCCGCAATCCCTGTGCTTGTTGCAACCTTGACTCCTAATATTGTCCCCATACAATTCCTTATTTCTGTGGGCCACATCACCGTCAGTAAAGTCAAAGCTCTATTCCAAAAAGAGAGGGTCAAAACTTTGTCCTCTGTCCTAGATTTTGATTCTTGCCCTCCATACCCCCTGAGATTGCTGTCATGCCATATCTTTGACGCTTTATTGTTCCTAAATTTGTGAGATTAGATGGCCATAAAGGATATTCTCTTGAGCATGTGGTCTGATCTGTTGATACACTTGGAGGAGTACATTGCTTTGGCACCATTCTTTGCCTTCATGAGTTCTCCAAGTCATTCAGTGACCACACATATACACGATACACTAATTTTAATGCATGCTCCATCAGCTCAAAAACTCATTTGCAAATTCTATGCTAAATTTTCCTTGATGAGAGGCTTACAACCGTATCACTTACTAAAGAAGCTTAGAAAAAAATGGTGAAAAACATTTCATATTATCCATCGCTTCTGGGTCTGCACCTTGGAATGCTAAAAGAACAATGCCAAAGAGGCTTTTATTGAAATTCGTGTCAAAGGAATGCTTTAGGAATATAGGATCACCTCAGGAAATTGCCATTCATGTCGTTGCTGACCTTCTCTAGACTTATTGAGGGCATTCAAAACCTTGCCAAGGAAATTCACTCACCTATCAAAATCATTGATAAGTAGAGCTGGAATTTGTATTGACACTGATATTGCCTTAGCTGAGGGCTTGGTAGAAACTGAAGATGTGTTTCTAACAACAAAATACTCAATTTCAGAACCCATTGTTTGGCTAAAAATTGAAAATTTATAATAATCTTTGTGACCATTTTAAGAAGGAATTTTGAGACTAAAGATGCACCAATGGGATTATCTCAAAATAGGTATTATTTTCAAATCCTTGGAATAAAGCAAGTGGGAGCTAATGGACTATTGGATGCTCCTAGCAAGTCAAAAGCACCCTGCCATCCTCTCTCTCTCTCTCTCTCTCTCTCACGCTTTGTAAGGAGCTCTTTATTTGTTACTTTAAAAAAAAAATTTATCATTCTATTAAGGATTTCATATGATTTTTGGATCTTTCCTTTTAGTTCTTTTAATTTTCTTTATTAATCAACACTTATTTTAATTAGATAAATGAGCATTATAAAAATTAAATATTATTTTGTAAAGGAATATGATAATAGACTTTATTAGAGATTTGATAGTGAATATGGATGACAAAATAAAAATTTTGTTTTCTTATCTTCTTTATTGAGTTGAAAAATAAACACTTGAACATAGGAATGTTTATCCAAATGGGGAATTTTACATATAAGGGGATTATAAATTTATGTGACTTTTGAATCCTTTCGTTTCAAATATCTTAGTTACTTAAAATTTCCTCATCCAAATGCACTCATAGTATATTGGACTATTGTTTGCACCCTTTTGCACCATGGAGGCCTTGGAATGAGGATGTTTAGATAGTTCAATCAAGCTTTACTGGAAAAGGTTTTTGTGGTAATATGCTGTGGAATCTGTTACGTTTATTTTTTGGATAGGTAAGTTGCCCTTGGGGTGGGAGTTGAACCTGAGAGGGTATTTTATGTCAACCTCTTCCTAACTCATTCACCCCTAAAGTTTGGAATCCAATATCTTGTTGAGGAAGGAGTAGAGATGAAATCTAAGGCTGGAAATAAGGTTGGACATTAAATGAGGTTATGAGCTCTTATGTGGTTGGGTCTTTAGTAGTTTAGTGATAAATTTGAACAATCAATCAAGAAGAAGAAAAGATAGAAGAGAAACGAAGAGAGAAAATATTATTATTGCAATAATTTGTCATACAAGTTACAAACTGGAAAATGAAAATAAAATAACCCTTTATATAAGGACTGAACTAGAGAAGACAAGGACTAAACTAACCTTCCTTGTACTCGTGAGTGAACCCCTTTGCCACCAATCTAGCCTTGTACCGCTCGACAGAGCCATCTGACCTTGTCTTGATTTCGTACACGCACTTACAACCAACTACACATTTATTGGAGGGTAAAGGTACCAATTCCCATGTATTTATCTTATGTAATGTGGAAAGCTCTTCCTCCATAGCCTGTCGCCAAAGAGGGTCAAGAACAGCCTCCTTATAGGAGGTGGGTTCAGATAAAGCATGAAAAGGAGCCAAGAAAGAACAAAAATCAACAGAACAAAAAGATTAGAAAAACCAAACCTATTAGGACATTTACGAATACACTTATGATAGCGAGAAGAAGTGGACTTCATGCCTTCAGAACCTGATTGAGAGTCTGTGGAGAGAAGCGAAGGAGCTGGACCTGCAGAAGAGACAATTGTGTTCCTGCGTGAGGCAATTTAGGGTCGTAATTAATTTATAAATTAATTTTTAATTAATCAACTATCCCATGGAATAATGCAGATAGTCCCAAATTTAATTTTCTAATTAACCTTGTTTAATTAGACAAGAATTGCTGAACTAAAGTATAGTCAAGTGCTAAATAAAGATATTAGACAAATTTAATACCAAACACAATATATATAGAGAGAAAGATACCAAGTTTTACATGAAAAACCCTTATGAGAAAAAAAACCCGCACCTACAAGAAATCACTATGAAACCAATCCAGTACACGAAAATACCACACCTCGAAGTACTGACCTTACTACAGTTTGTCATAATCTTCCACCTTTAGTCAATTCTTCCACAGTTCTTTCCGGTAATGTTCTTTTGTACTGTCCGATTGCGTCTTCACCAATAATTTCTTCACAACAACCACTTCTACCACCAATCTAAACTCTTGTAAATTAACACTAAACTGTGTTGCAGTAAAAAGTGAGCCTCAGACTCAATCTTATTATGCAAGACGTATCACAATCACCTTTGTGATATAGGGACTATACGAAATCGTAAACCAAATATGGATTTAGAATTAGGGTTCAAAATGAGTATCAAAGTACTGAAAAAGATGTGTAGAGGCAGCCACTCAAAAAAAAAAAAACTCTATTTTCTCATGATTTTTTCACACAATGAGTATATATACTATATAGGCAACCCAAAAAGTCTAAGGGAATGAATTACTGTAGTCAAAGTTCCATTATTTAGAACCCAAGAGAATGTAAAACTTGAGTCTAGTACAACTATTCAGCTTATTCGAGTTGAGCTATAGTTTTGGAACAAAAACAACTCAAATTTTTCTTTTATTTTCTTTCTTGCCTTTCCTTTTTCCTCTGTTTTCTCAAGAACCAAATGGATGACAAAGTTTTGTTTCCAGTTTCTCAACCCGACATCAACCTGTTATAGCATTATAAATCTTATTTTCTTTTTCTATGAAGCCTTCACATAAAAAAAGAACATTAGTTGGATTAGTTTGTTTTAAAAGAAAAAAGTAGCAGTCTTTTTTCTTTTTCCTTTTCTTTTTAAGGGTTAATGTTTCAAATTTAGATGATAAAAAATGTTGGTAGACTTGGATAGTGTTATTGGGGAAAAAATCATTTTTGGGTTAATGGGTTGGATTTGGGTTAACCCGACCCATATTTGATCAACTCGTATTCAACCCATTTGACAACGGGTTTGACCCAACCCATTTACAACCTGTCCAACCCGCTCATTTTACCAGGCCTAATTCTTAGGTTTTTCGGACTTATTCAAAATCACTACATGAGCCTTGACTTTAGAATCCTCAGTCTTAGAGCTGCTCTCATTACTAGTGTCTGACTTCCCAACCCAAACCATCTTGGGTTTAACCTTCACTTCTTGCTCATTCTTACTCTTCCTCAAAATAGATTCTTTATCCTTGTTCCTTACTCTAACTTGTCTCGTCATATACCTATCAAGGCCTAGGGCTCTGACTTTGTCACTAAGTTCATTTATTTGATTAAGAAGATATTCTTTTTGAGAATTTTACTCTTCTTGTTATCTTGAAATTTAGAACTTCTAAGTTTATGACAATTTGGTTTAATATGTCCTACTCCACAATGATGACAAATAGGAATAAACTTTCTCTGCGTTTTCTACCATTGAAAATAGTATGGCCTAATTTGACCTTTAATTCCACAATGATGACAAGTTTGCACTAATTTTATATTTTGAGCAGAATTATTCAAATTCTTCGAGCTAAACTCAACATTCTTGTGACTATTATTTATCTTTGTTAGTCTTAGGTTTATTAGGGGTATTTTGTTTCAAAGTATTTCCTTTTTCTGCATACCCTAAACTTTTTTTATCATTAGTAGTCCTAGAATTCTCAAATATATTACCTAGCTTCTTGGGTTCCCTTATTAAATTTTTGAACAATTTCTTATGATTTTTGTAAATCAGCTTGAGTAGCCTTCAACTTATCCTCTATTGATTTTTTTATCATTCAAACTCTCAAGAAATTTGCTCTCCAAAATTTTATACTTGTCCTCTAGATTAGAACTTGCACTAAGTATTAAACTCACTTAATTCTTAACTTCATCTATTGTGGATTCAAGGGAGTACGTAGTCTTTTCTAAGTCACTTACTTTGACAAGTATTTTTTTCTTTAGTTTTTTCTTCTTAACGCATTCGGAATCCATAGTTTTATAAAAGCTCATCCTTTTCCATGTCAACAATTGTATACTATCATGAGTACTAGAAGATAAACTGAAGGAATCCATGGTTGACATAATTACAAGAAATTTAAATCAGTCCTAAATATAGCAAACAATCGAATATCTAGGAGAACTTGCTCTAATACCAATTGAGAAAAAATTAGGAAGGCATTCAAAAGTGCAAACAACGTTCCAATTTTCAGGTGCAACATAAAAACTAGAGCTAATAAGTGTCTATAAATAGTGTGGAAAAATTTATATCATTTTTGAATTAATTAAAAACTTATTTAATTAATAAGAAATGCAGATTTATAATATTCTCGTTAAGCAAGATGATTTACTATCAAAAAATATTCTCTTGTTAAGATCTTAAGTTCATGTAATCATCATGAACATAATAATTAAAATAAACATCATGCATCCATGAAAAAATAAATAAACATGATACCCGAGTTACGTGGGAAACCCTCATGGGAAAGAAAACTCACACCAAGCTGCAAAAGTTTACTAATAAAAAAGAACATAGTATAAGTCCACAAAGCCTTATCCACAAACAACTAACCTATCACATTCAGTGATTTACCTACTAGTCAGTCTACAGCTTCTTGTCTCGTACTCTTCAAATGATTAGCTTCTGCATGCTCCAACACCAACCATGATCCTTGGATCCACTCACCTGAACAGTGTGTAAATTCCATGCAATGATTGTCGTGTTCTAACCACTATATGCCAACACTTGGTATATAGCAACCTTAAGGAACAACACCTTGATATAATACTGACTATATGAATAAAATATGAAGCCAAGGAGGCTAGAGAAGCAATTCATAATCTCCTTCATTGGTTAGTGGTGTGATGTTATAGTTTATCCTTTCATCTCTATTTGGTGTTCATTGGTTGACTCCAAGGTTGTCTAGGGCTCTTGGTCAATAGTTAGGAAGGTCAGGCTGGTGTGGGTGGTAGCTTCCCTATGTCTATGGTGATGCATAAGGGAAAAGTGGAATAGGCAGACCTTTGACTGTGAGGATCTGCCAGTTTGTAGATTGAAACATGTCATACTTTGTTTTTTTATGGTCATAAGGTAGGGATTGTTTGTGTTCTTAGTTCTCTACCTGTTGTGGGATTCCCAGGAGATGTGCTCAGTTCATTGTACGGTTATTAGAAAGAGATTTCTTTTGTTGGTTTTTGGGGGTCATGTCTATTGGTTTGGTGATGATTAGTTTTAAGGCTTTTGTATACTTTGCGTGCACATGCACTCTTTTGGCTCTCTTTTGTGAATTTAATCTACCAAAAAGAACAAAAATCTCTATACCCTTCATTCATCTTGAAGACGTGTACTAAATGGACAATATAGATGATACATGCATGTATACATGTGATGTGTGTAATCACACAAACAAACTCTCAAGTACATAGTATGTATGCAGTATGCATATATGTTTCCAGCAGCAACCATCATATTTTCTTTTTCTCAAAAGATGCAATAATATGATTAACTGATGTTATAAATATGGCACACACATTATAAGCACTTATTATGAAATTCAGCGTCTTCAAGCATATGATAAAAAGTTGCTTATACTCTATAGAGATTATACTCTCCACTGGTTAGTCTCCCTAGCTTTTACTCTGTAGAAATTCATGTGTATGTGTTAAAAAGTTTTCCTGGGTTCTAGCATTGATATTTAATATGTCCTAATATTATCTTTGCATTGATTCATATTACACGATTCAGATGCACAGTTAAGTCCCCAAGTCAGTCTGCCATGGACACTCTTATATCCAAATGTAAAAATGCAAAAAAGCCCCTGGTTGTGGCAGGGTGTGTGCCCCAAGGAAGTCGAGATTTGAAAGAGCTAGAAGGGGTCAGTATAGTTGGAGTTCAACAAATTGATCGTGTGGTTGAAGTTGTGGAAGAGACTCTGAAAGGTCATGAGGTGCGGCTTTTGAACCGCAAGACATTACCAGCACTTGATCTCCCAAAGGTGCAAATTTTAGATCTTTGTTTCAGTGTCACTTTGCTCTGAAGGACCCATTTAAAACATATTATTGGCTTATCCTTAATAATGTTAATTTTTGTTGGGAATTAATTTAGAGGTGGATTTTTTTCCCTTAAGATGAGCTCAATTATTCCAACAGGTAAGAAAGAACAAGTTTGTTGAGATTCTTCCAATTAATGTTGGTTGCTTAGGTGCTTGCACTTATTGCAAGACAAAGCATGCTCGTGGTCATTTGGGGAGTTATACTGTTGACAGCCTCGTAAGTGCCTCGGCATGAACTTGTAATGATTAGTTTGAATGTGTTAGCTTTTCCATTGAAGTTTCAACACTTCAGGTAGGGCGTGTCAGAACTGTCATAGCTGATGGAGTGAAGGAGATTTGGTTGAGCAGTGAAGACACTGGAGCATACGGTACTTGTGCACTTTCTGTCATTTCCCATGCTACTAAAGTACTTGTTGGAAAAATAAAAGAAAACTAATTAATAAGTTATTAGGTGTCTAGTGTTCAGATCTATTAACTGAGGTCTGGCTACTCTGCTGGGGAAAAGAAACAGTAAACACACACAGCGCACACACATAGTGAACAATGAAGAAAGAAAAAGAAGGAACTTTCAGATTTTAGAATCAAATTACCAACACCCCCACCCATCACTGATAATAAATAAACTGAATATCATGCAACAGTCGTTGAATAATTTGGCTTCTGAAAATTTGCAGGTCGTGATATTGGGGTTAATCTTCCAATTTTATTGAATGCTATTGTCGCAGAGCTTCCTTCAGATGGAAGCACAATGCTTCGCATTGGGATGACTAATCCTCCTTATATTCTTGAGCACTTGAAAGACATAGCAGATGTTTTGTGTCACCCCTGTGTGTACTCCTTTCTTCATGTACCTGTCCAATCTGGAAGTGATGCCATCTTGAGTGTAAGTGCAAGATTGTATAATGTTTCTTCTATCCTGCAGCCAATTGGAGCCATTTTTTATTCCTGCTGATACGAACATCTGGTTCTTTTTTATTTTTTCGTATGGAAATTATATAATAAATGTAAGATGTGCAACTGAGAGGGTGCCAAATTCCCATTATGTAATGGTTTCTTTCTTTTTAATTATTTGTTTTCAGGCAATGAATCGAGAGTATACTGTAAGTGAGTTCAGGACAGTGGTAGATACATTGACTGAACTTGTGCCTGGAATGCAGATTGCAACTGATATAATTTGTGGATTCCCTGGTTAGATTCCAAATTTTTCTGCCATGTTTTGGTCCTTTCACTTTTGATGCTTCTGCGCATGCATTTATTTTTTCACATCTCTCTTTGAAATGTTCGTCTACTGTGGCAAGTAACATAATGGTTGTAGCTACTTCTGTCCTTCAAACATTAATTGCTGTTGAGTTTAATGCTAAGTTTTCCTTTTGGGTAGCGGCAAATTCTAGGATTTGGACTTTTGGGGGGCCATAGATATACTCCAAATTCTTAATCAAGCAATTAAAAAAAAAACCTTGTAATTGGTTGAATCAATTTGGTTAAGTGAAGAATATTGATTTTTTAGTTGGCCGTCTTATGTTCCCTGTTTAGTTTTCAAATTTCACTGCCATCTTATGGTGTTTTTATTTCTTTTGATGCTTCTGCACATGCATTAATTTTTTCACATCTCTCTTTGAAATGTTTGTCTACTCTGACAAGTAGCATAAGATAATGGTTGCTGGTTGCTAGTGTACCTAAAATATTAATTGCTGTCAAGTTTACTGTGTTATCCTTTTTGGTAGCAGAAACTTCTAGGGTTTGGGCTTGGGTGCCATAGATATACTCCAAATTCTTAAGTAAAAAAAAGTTGAAATTGATTGGACTAATTTGGTCAAGAGAAGGAAATTTTTTTTCCACATCAATAAATGAATTTTTATTATTATATGGAACTGTTATATAATTCAGAATTTGGTGCAAAAAGAATGATTTTCTTTTTCTATTCTTTCTTTTTTTTAAAAAAAAAAAATTCCTTAAGCTTTGAGGTTTTGATCATAATGTCTTTGCAGTAAATTAATTACTGAAAAATAATAAATTGTTTTGTAGCAAAATTCTGTGCCATAATTTGTTTTGAGTCTTGAACTAAAACGGTAAATTATGGAAATAATACTCATTCTTGGCTTCTCAGGTGAAACTGACAAAGATTTTGCTCAAACAGTCAGCCTTGTCAAGAAGTACAAGTTTTCTCAAGTTCATATATCACAATTCTATCCTCGGCCTGGTATGGTACTGTTGAATAGCACTTGTATTTTCAGTCAATCCACTTCTTGTTTATAATATATAGCTATAAATGTGCATATGGTACCATTGTGGCAAACTTGTTTTGATTTTGAGCTTTGTTGATAGCTTGATATACATTATTGGCTCATTCTCTAATAGCTTAAGCTTATGGAGCAATTGGTTGCTTAACAGGGTATCAAAACCTTGATTACAAGAGATTTTAAGTTTAAGTCTCTCCATTTGCATGTTTTTCCCATTTGGCTTGTTTGAATATAGTTGCACTTTGTTATACAAACCCGTTTGGTTTGTTTGTGCAAAGCTACACTCTGTTCTACTAAGTATATGTCTGTGATTTCTTTGCGCCTCCACGTGTCAGTTTGTGGTCGCATGTGAGGGGGAGTGTTTGATATACATTGTTAGCTCATTCTCTAATGGCTTAAGGTTTTGGAGCAATTGGTTGCTTAACAAGCTCATTTATTTTTGAGGACCCAAATCAAAGTTGTGACACAAGTCACACAACTGAATTAACTTGTTTATTTGTCATCTGCAGCAGTTAATGACCAGCAAGATATGCACTTTGAATGGCTCAAAACATTATTTATTTTTCCCCATGATGAAAACAAATTATTTAATAAGTCAGTACATAAGAAACGGGAAATTTAACAATCCATGAGCTTATGTTTATTTCAATAGAAGCCATTGATTGCCACAAAAGTTATGCTTCCAGTTTGTTACCACTCCAGTGAAACAATCTGATTCTAAGTTTTCCTCATGGCAGCTAATCCTCTTGGTGTTTTTTTTTTGGGGGGTGGGGGGGCAGTATTTCAAGTTTTTTTTTTTTTTTTTCATTTTTCTTCCTCCTTTTTTTTTTTTAAAAAAAATAATAATATAATGCGGTATTTGTTTTTTCAATTTGGGATGAAAATATTTCCACCCCTTCTATTCTTGTCTCCTAAGGGAAAAACTCTTTCAGCAAAAATCACTGCCTAAACTTCTTGGATTTTAAGTTTTTGCCCATTTTTATAATTAATATACATGGGTTGATCTGGAGCCTATCCCAGCTAAAATAAAATTTAGCAGTGCTCTTTTATTGCATAGATGCTTCTGGCTGTCTGTTTTCCATTAGCACTGTAGGTACAAAATTCAGACCTCTGGAGTCCCCTTGTTGAAGTGTTTGTCACAATAAAGAGGGACAGAGATAAGGCATGTATTTACCATTATAGATGGAAAAAAAAAGTCTCTGACCCCGCCAGCTCCATGGGTTTTACTGATGTGGATATGCTGATTATACCTCAATCGAATTCTTATACTTTTGTGACCCATGACTCATCTTTAACAATGCATGTGGTCAATGAGTCTTATGGAAATTTATGTTGCATTAAATCCTCTATATTGAAGAAAATATGGGTACCCACTAAAATAGAACAAAACGGTGATGGTGAGGATGATTCATAGTTGCCGGGAAAGGTGTTTTGTAGACCCACTTCCTGGGAAATTTGTTTTGGAAACTAGGACAAAACTTTGAAGAAAATTCAGGGGACTCCACTAAGAAATGTTTTGGAAACATTCTGGAAACTCTAGCGGAACTTTTGAAAAAGGTTTTCCAGTTCTTGAAACAACAGGGGATCATTCACAACCACTTGCTCCTTCCCATTTCCCATAGTATTGCTAAACCATGTTCTTGCTTTTGTTTTCTGTATTGTTTCCCATTCCTGCTTCCCCTTCTGGTAACAATGAGATGTTTGGCAATGTGCAATAAATACTAACATTTGTGCTATTAAAATGAGTAAACTTCATACTGAGGATAATGGCATGGGGAGGGAAGATTAATGTTAGATTGGGTTGATCCTAATTAGAATGGACAGTCATTGCAAAGAACATGACAGGGATATGAAGACATGGCAAATCTAAAAAACATAGGATATTGGCATGGAATGCACACACACATACACATTATTAAAGACAAGTGGATAGGAATAAATAAATAAATATATATATATATATATATTTATTTCTTAATATACACTTGTTATTAAAGAGCAACATGGTTCACATTGAGGGCCATGCTAGGGGCAAGGAAGACCAAAATTAAATTTTGTAGAGTAAAAAAAGAAATATGATAATGTCTGGTCTAACTAAGGGGATGGTTTTAAATGCAACAAAATGACGAGATGTGATTCATATAACCAACCCTAAATAGTTGGGATAATTAAAAAAATATAATTAAGATTCTTTTCCTATATTAAAAGCTACACGCTGCATGCTTTTCTTGTGGTGGCCATGTATAAAATGTCAGATTTCTTTAAAACAACAAACATTGGACACTTGGAGTGCTTTCATCATTTTTCCAGGAGTGTCAGACTGTGACTTGTATTAATAGGCATTTGTGCTATATAGGTCATATATTCCAGTATATCTTCTTGAGAGATTGATATACATTGTTGACCTATTCTCTAACAACTTAAGCTTTTGGAGTAATTAATTGCTTAACATAGTATCAGAGCCTTGGTTGCAAAAGGTCTTGGGTTCAAGTTTCTCTATTTGCATTTATTCCTTGTTTGCATTTATACTCTCTTCTCCTTTGCATTTGTCAGCAATTTCTGTCTCTTCACTTGCGAGTCCGGGGTCGCACGTAAGGGATAGTGTTAAGAGCTTGATATGCATTGTTGGCCCATTCTCAAACAACTTAAGCTTCTGGAGTAATTAGTTGCTTAACATTCTGTGATGTGTTGGACACATTTCTAGGAGTGTACAAGAAATGCCAGTTTTCGAGATGAACATAGATCTTCCTTAGAAGTGTCCATGATACTTAAAGTTGAGATGATAAGGACAGATTTGTTTAGTTGAATATGATTGTAGAAAGTAGAATGACAAAGAAAAATTCATTTTTTTTAACCCCCAATAGTTGGGATGAGACTTTATTGAGTTGAGTTAAAAATCCTCTAATGAATATTTATTTTTGATATGTCCTGAGAGCTTTTATTACTGTTCCATCAAGTTCTAGTGATGGGTTATTATTCTATTATTTTTCCAAGGACTTATTTTAAATAAATTGGTACTTTTTGGTTGCACTTTTGAAAGGTACTTCTTGAAAGTGAGAAAAGTAACTCTCTGCATTTTGCTTAAAATCAAAAAGCAATAGTAAAAGCATTGTTAATAGCCATCTTGAAAATCATTTTACTCTTAAAATCACTTTTGGTAGGCTTTTAAAATTACTTTAACAATAATATACACATGGAGGGTGCATGGATTAGTCTTCTTGCAATTAAACAAACATGAAATCAAACATATTTTTCAATCCTGAGTTCTTGTTATAGAGTCTTACTTGAGGGAATTAAATCCAAAGAAATTGCAATGCTTTGTCCATAGTGTAGCATTCTTTTGGTTGTGCCCCACTTTTTCTCTTCCCTTGACAGAATGTCTGAGATTAAACGAGGTCTTGTTTTTTTTTTTTTATTTGCTTTTCAAATATACAATTGAGATGAAAGAATTATATTCATGTATTGGTTTGGATTTCCATCAAAGCCTTATAGTAAAGTACACCGGTTTCTTATCATTTCAAAAATTCTTGTATTATATGATGGGAAATTGCTCTGATGTGTGTTAGAATAGGAATATTTTATGTTTGTTCTCCACTAATGGCATTATTGTAATATTATCATATTTTAATAATATAAGCATGAGAGGTGTAGGGTTGAGATACACTCTTTTTTCCTGACAAACTATTATTCTCTCTTCTGTCTTTTTTCTTTTTTGCTTTTCTCTTTCTTTCTTCTAAAATCCTAGAAGTTTACATTTCACATGGTATCAAAGCAGGCAAAAAGTCTTAAGTTCAGATCTTACTGTCACCCTAAAAATATGAATTAACACTTGTAGGCTCAAACTAGCCAGACATGAGGGGTTTTGTTAGAGAATATAATAATAAAGTTACACTCTCTCTAACAGTTTAAACTTTTAGATGAGTTGGTGATTTCACATGGTATCAGAATAGATAAAAAGGTTCTAAGTTCAAATCTCACTGTCACCCTAAAAATATGAATTGACAAGTGTAAGCTCAAAGTGGCCACACGTGAAGGGGCGTGTTAGAGAATATAAGAATAAAGTTATACCCTCTCTAAAAGCTTAAGCTTTTAGATGAGCTGGTGATTTCTCATAGTATAAGAACAGGCAAAAGGTCCTGAATTCAAATCTTACCGTCACCCTAAAAATATTAATTGACACGTGTAGGCTTAGACTGGCCACACGTGAGGGGGCGTGTTAGAGAATATAATAACAAAGTAACACCCTCTCTAACAGTTTAAGCTTTTAGATAAGTTGGTGATTTCACAATGGGGTGATTTTTTGGTTGGTATCAATGTGGGTAAATTTGGAATTGTACGCAAAGGATGTACCTTTTTAGTTGCATTATGTGATTATTAAAAATAAACTTTGGTGACTGTAAAGACAATAATTGTGGTTGATTTGGGCTTGGAAAAAGTTGCACTACCAATGGGTTTCTATACTTCAACATGGTTCTATGATATTAGTTATCTACTCAAAGGGATTAATTTCTCATGAAGATGTAGTGTGTAGTGATAATCATTTAGATGCAGGTTTGTAAAAGTTCATTATAGCCCATTTTAAGGTTCACAATTTGTTTGCAGAAATCAAATTATTGTTCAGTTCAACTTCTCAATTTTGCTTTTTTTATTTTTTATTTCTTAAGGGAAGTGGAGGTGGGGATGCAATTTTATATTTTTCGACCTGGAATAAAATGACAAATTTTTTGATTAGGTAGGTTCTAGGTTAGCCTAGTAAAAACTAGCCACTTAAGATTGTAAGGGTTTATTGGTTGAACCTGCAAAACCCAATTTGAGTTGGTATAATACTGGTGTGAATCTGGGTTTCAAACACCTATAAAATCATTGTGTTCTTATATGACTGATTTACTGTTGTATGCCTTGATGAATGAATTGAATATAGTATCTACCAAACTCATGTATGGTTGAATGAGCACAATGAGTAACATGTTGATACATTGAATGTTAGAAGAATTTTACATATTACAAAGCCTATTGATTGAGGTGGCATGAATTCCCTTATAAATTAATACTAGTTGAACGCTTTAACAAATGAACCTAAGTATTGAACTTGTGGTTGATTTTTTTTTTTTTTTGATAATCCAAGTATTCCCCACCTTCTCGGTTTATGAGTGGCCAAAGACTAATCTTGGAGGTGCCAATCCCACCGCCCACAAGTGGGAGAACTTGTGGTTGAATTAAAGATAGCTTGAATCATATAATTACAATATCAAGAGTTGCACTCCACATGAGAATGATTAATTGAATGAAAACTTAGGCCAATTTGATATTAACAAGTAAAATTGATAAAAGCCCAAGTCAATTAAGATTTTAAGAGTGAATGCAATTGTGAAAACATAGTTAGAACCATAGGAAAATTGCATATCACCAACAGGTTGAATAGAAGGAAATCAATTGATGTTGGAACTAGGTTTAATTAATAAGTAATATTTGGCTCCTGTAGGACACTTATAAGTGGTATCAGAGCCAGTGCACTTGAAACGATTAACCCCAGAGTGTAATCCTAAGATGTCCAACTTTGAGGGAACTTACACTTGTCATCTTAATGATAATGAGTCAAACTTTAGTGACGGTGATGGTAGGGCATTACAAGACATGTACAATGAGTTAGTTGAAGAATTTGATAAAGTAGTCAAGGCATATAAAAACTAAAGAAGGAACAAAATATAATTTTGAAAGATCTAGGAAAAGGTTATCAAAAACTAAAGAGGAAAATGAAAAATTGTTAAAGTCAAAAGTTACTCCCTAGAACTAAAAGAGCAAGAATTAGAAAATTTCTCTTAAAAACAAAATTGAACTTTGAAAGTGAAAATCAAACCTTGACTTAAAATCATGAACAACTTGAGTCTAAGGTTGATGAGTTGAACAAAGAACTAGAAAGTCTACAAAATGTGCCTAGAGTGCAAGAAGGCAACACACACCTAAAAGAAATAAAGGTAAAAGGAATTCTAAGAAGAGCATTGTAAAACAACCTAGTGCCAGTAGAATTCCTTTTAAACCAAGAAGGATGTGTTAATATTGCCACAAAGAGGAACATATTGTTAATGATTGCTACATACACAATCAATTATAAAGTCCCAAGACTATAATGGTTTCAAGCATGGTACAATTCAATGAAATAGGGGTAAGAGTCGTAAGACCACCCAATAGTCTAAGAAGTTAAATCAACAACGCGAGTAGTCAAACACATAGAAACCTAGACTCTAGAGTCTGGACCAATGCTAAATAGAAAAATTCAAAATGGTTCTAGAAGAAAGTCTACACCTAGCATGAACGCTATCATACACAAAATGCTAGGAGTAGTCCACCAAAGAAGGTGAGGCAAGTATGGATTCCAAAAGAGAATCCTGATAAGATAAGAGCCAATGTTGAAATCACACTTGAAGACACTTAAGTCTCTCTTGAAAGCATATGGAGAGATTTAATAGCCATCTTAAAGATCTCTACCTCATTCATTGTCCTTGTTTGAAATAAAGATAGGAAAAGCTAAGTACAAGGCTATGGATAAAAGCACAACTAGATTTCAATATAATTGAATTTAATCAATTATTTGGCATATGTCTCCATGTTGTGTAAGATTAGAGGAATTTGAACGTTAGTTTCAAGTTGTGCCTATCAAAAGAAAAAAAAACTTTCAAATTGTGGAAAATATGCCCTGAATCTTCAAATTTTGGTTGGCATTACATTGCAGCAGGTATGCTAATAAGTCGTATCTTGAATCTCGAAAGGGCAGCAAAGAGACAATCACTGCTCCTGTAGACAAAATAATTAAATCTAAAATGGAGGAGCAAGTAGAAAAGTCCTACATCAAATTTAATAATTTAATGATTATTACTATTATGTAAACAATGATGATTCATCCCTAGAACTTGAACTTGATAATTTTTTGAGGGATGAATATGAGAGAAATTCCATGAGCGAGAATGAGTTAATTGACAGAGATAAAACTCTTGGTTGAAAAAAGGCACTGTTAACTAAATTAAATTTCTCTCAAATGGAGTGAAAAACTCTAGAAATTCCAAGACATGGGTAGAAAACCTAAAGATACAACTTACCTAGGATATGTAGGAGGATCAAGTGGTGGTAGAACAATTTTTTTGAAAAGCGAACATTCGTAACTAGCACCTCATAGTTCTAACTGTTGAAGTTCTCGAAAGTATATTAATTGCAATTAATGTAGGAGGGATGGTCATTTAAGATTGGAGTCTAGGATAAAGAAGGGACAAATTGGCTCTGTAGCAGAAGAAAAAGAAAGGGCCGAAGTACCAGTCCCATCGTAGTTGTTCAGTGAACCTAAGAAGGTAAATCAAAAACCCAAACAACTTAAGATAGGACATGATGAACTAAGAGATATACCCTATGTGATGTCCAAATAAGTGTGTTATCAACACATAATGCCTTTTGGAATTATAATGAGAAACATTGAAGAATCCTTGGGAGATGACATTGAGATAAATCCAACTCCCCATAAAGGCACAAATCTCAAGAAGATGAAAGAATTCTCCTTCAGTTAGAACTAATGACTCATACATAATGGCCCAAGACTTCTAACAAAGATAAGTACATCAATTAATAGCCAAAAGCCAAGGAAGGGTTGGCCTTACTAATCAACTGCAGAAAAGTTGAAGGTAGGCTTGATTAGGAAGTCCACTGGAGGTGTCAAAAAAAAGAAAAAAAGAGATGGAGCAAGTATCAAGAATCAATCAGTTTGATGTAGATGTGTTTATCTCATCAGTTTGCAGGGGTTGTTTGGCCATGCAGTTATTCCCCATGTTTGATGGCCACAATTTACTGTACTTGTGTTATTTACCTTTTGCTTTTGAGTATTGAGATATAAATTTAATCATAATTGAGAGGAACATATCCTGCATGCAGCAGACAAATTATATAACGAGACAAAAAAGGTGTCAGTCATAACTGTGATGCTAATATTAATAGTAGCCATTACATAGTATTTCTCATTTACATGTGTTTCCAATCTTTCTGGATCCAGGAACTCCTGCCGCAAGGATGAAAAAGGTCCCAAGTACTGTAGTGAAGAAGCGGAGTCGGGAATTAACTTCTGTTTTTGAATCATTCACACCATACAATGGAATGGAAGGCAAAGTAGAGAGAATATGGATTACTGAATTTGCTACTGATGGAATTCACTTGGTAAGATCCTGTGCAAGCACATTGATATTTGACTGTGGTCTTTAGATTTTTTTTTTGTCACCTTAAATTGCAGCAATGAGTTCAAGGGATTAGGTCCCTGACTCCTTGTATATAAATGGCATTTTAGATGGTGTTTGGATGGCAAGTTGACTTGTATTGTAACATGCTGATTATGTTAAGCACGATTGGGTTGTGATAAATATTTTTGATTTATCATCTTTTTTGGAACTCATTATACGTCAAAAGGTATTTCCCTGGAAGCCAATCTTATTATTACTATCCATTTGGGAAGCACTGTTCCTTCTTCCAGTTAAATACAGTGGTGATAACAACTTGCCTGATATTCTGGTCTCATCTTCTTTCTCATACCTATTATTTATAAAGAAAGTGCATTAAAAAAATCCATTAACATGAGTGTATAATTTCAGAAATGTGATGAAATAATAAAAGGCCAGTCAAACACCCATTTATGCTTGTGAACAAGTTCGATTTTCTTGTGTATTTTGTTCCTTCGTCTAACCATGTGTTCATTAATCTAGGTGGGTCACACCAAGGGATATGTGCAGGTGCTGGTAAGTGGTCCGGAAAGCATGCTGGGGACTTCAGCTATTGTAAGGATTACCTCTGTAGGGAGATGGTCAGTTTTTGGGGAAGTGATCAAGACTTTCAACCAAACTAATGTGAATGAAGACACGAGTTCAAGTGAGAGAAGGGGCAGTGGTGACAAATGTTCTCCTTGCTTCTACCTAGATGAGACTTGTGCATGTTCAAGAGAGCCGGAACCTTGTGCCTGTGAGCAGCAAAGCTGCGGACTAAAAACTTTGGAAAGCACAGATTCAGTTTCGAAGATCGTTTTGAGGCCAGAAGATCAAAACAGCCGAAACCTTATTGGCTGGTTACTAAGGAAGCGGAAGAATTATTCAGGAAAAAGGAGGGAGGATGGGACTGTGTTGGAATCTAAAGAAAAGCAAGAACATCCTGGAGCAAGCGTGCATGGGTGGGGTCCGGTTGATACAGCTCTTCTGGGTGGAATGCTTGCGAGCTTGTTGACAATTGTAGTTCTACTTTTATATTTGGCATCTAGGAACCTGATGTCTAAATAATTGATTGTTGTATCAATTTTACTTATCCAGTGAGGATTGTCATGAAAGATTTGCTGTATATGAATTTTCATTTGAGAGATTTTGGGAGTGTTGTGTTTTTTATTAATTCTTATAGACAGCCTGATAAGAAATGGATTTTTTTTTTGTTGGAGTTTTAAGTAATCGTAATGTACCCTGTTTCTTTGGTATTTCTCAATATAATCCTTGTTGTAAGAATTGCTTGGAAAATGGAAAAATATTCATAGCTGGCTTTTGGATATTGCTTATTACAAGAGAACTGGTAAGTACACTTTTGTCTTCCGACTCATTCACCAAAATCTTGATTAATAGCCAAGAAGAATGGTTGGTCTAATACACGGGATTGAAGAATGTAGTACTCACATGGCAACAAATGTGAAATTCTTATGCAGAAAGTGGGGTAGCAGATAAAAGCTACAGCACATTATTGCTTTTCCTTTGCTGCCTTTAATTCTTGCTGCTATGACTTTACTGGATTTATTTACTGAATTATTGTTGTAATTTACACAAGATGAGTAAATCGATGGGTAGCAATCTCCATGTTATAGAAGCATATCTGTCTTGGCTGGCAATCTCTTGAAGAAATTGACAGGTACAGATGGCATCTTGCTTCTGAACCGGGGATGCCGCAGCAGGTAGAGCCCTAAGAGCACTGCAACAACTTGGAATGGAGTAACATAAAGGAACACAGCGAAGATCAATGAGATGATGATGAAGATGGCCGTGGCCCTTGGATCCCTCCAGTTTAGTATGGCCAGAGCTCTCTCCCCTTGTGTTGCCAAATCTCCCACCACTGTCTGCACTCTGCGTGCCACGCTCCGCATCCTGTCATATCTATGCCTCACAAGTTCTGTTGGCCTAGAAGTTGGGAAACTGTCAAATTCTTCATCCAGCTCGTCTGGGTGGACAAACTCTGCTTGTGAAAGCCGAGCATCCATGTGGGATGGATGCCTAGGCCTGAACCGATAGTTCCATAATCCAATCACAAACAGGTAAAGGAAAATTGTGGGCAGAATCAATTCCGGGTAGCAAACCAGTATCAAGAACAAGACATGGACGAGACATGTTGTTAGTGGATTTCTCCAGGTGCAGATGTCATTGAACCACTTGCATACAACAGAAATCCCAGAAAGAAGTGACATAATGCGGTTGAAGTTGGCTTTGCTTCTCCTCAGACTCCACATGTGATAATCCACATCCAACATGTACTCGACAATCTCCCTCCTGAGCGGTGGCTCTGCTCTCGATAGCCTTGCTGCCACTATCTGCATTGCCTGGTGGCGAAGCCAATCAATGTGGCGAACAGATATTGGTTGGACATAATGCATTTTGGGAAGCAATGGCTTGCCATATTGTGCCACCATGTTGACCCAGGCCGTGCAAGTGAACCTCAGCGCCAATTGAAGTTCCCCGTGCTTCTTTAAACCAGAGGGTTGTAGAACCAGCAATGGATAATAATGGGTGTAAATTCGATCAGTTTCTAAAGTTGATAGCCGAATTCTCACCTTTCCAATTCTCTGATCTTTTGTATCTTCTTTGCTTCCATTGATGTGGCAATTGTCAAAAACGGCAATGGTGATTACAGTACATGGATCATAAACTTCCCAAGTATATTGCTCATTCCATCGAGGAGTGAGGGTGTCAAGAAGTGTCCTTGTTCGAACCCATTTGTTCCCATATTTTGCAACACAGTAGGCATCAGTGGTTCTACTATCTCTGCTCTTCATTGGCAGTAGATTTTGGGCACTCAAGATACCAAGTTCAAGAATTCCAATGCTTTGCTTCCTCAAATGTTTGGATGATGGCTGAAGATCGCTGCTAAAGTGCGTGGACTCGTCAAGGACATGGTAACCGGAATCCAAACAGAGGCGAAGGTGAATTTTGCTAGAGAATTTCACTTCTTTCTTCTTCTCTTCTTCTTCTGCTGCCATGGCTGGCTTATGGAGGTTGAACCAGCGAGCATCGGGAAGCTTAGAGGATTCCACTACTCTATGAGGGACTTCTCTAACGGATATGATCAGCCTCCCCAAGACTTCATCCTTGCCCGGTGCAACCCTCTGTTCAACAGAGATGATTACATAATCTTCAAAGGGCTCTGATGCAACAAACATTAGCTCATCATTCCATCCTGGATTTAAATGTGGCACTCTGATATGCTTAGTGGTCCTAATCTGATGCCCAAGCTGTACCCTTACACATGTTTCCATATCTCTGCCTCTTTCAGAGGGGATAAGATCCTGAGCTTCAATTACATGGACCCTGAGGTAATACAGCTTTGGTGAGAAATAAACCTTTGATCTTGTATTGGAAAGTGTTTGTTGGCTGATGGAGTGTGCATCAGAGTGCCATGCCTCAGGAAAGGCCTCATCTGCTTGTGTTCCCATCCAAACGGCAAGCATAATCTCTCCTTTCACCTTTTCCCCCTTCTTATCCTCCAATTTATACCATTGAGGAGCCAAGGGACTATCCGGCGGCACGCGAAGAGGCACTTCTGCAAGATCAAAGAAAACCCTCCCCACGAAATCATCCTTCCCAAAATCTTTATCCTTCACTGCTACTTCTATCAAATTAGACTGCAATCTTTCTTTGGGAAAGGCAAAAACTTTGTCCCAGACTGGGTTTTGATTCTTCTCAAAGTGTTTTGTTACGCCTTTGTAGTTACCAAGCTTCACTTCCACATATGGGTCTAGGCTGCCCGATATGTCCATTACCGGAAGATCTTTAGCCTTCACAACACTCACATACAAATAATGCATTTGCTCCACCAAATCATAAGTGCTGGCCGTCTTGTACCCTCCGCGATAGCCCATGCGCGCCGCCAACGGCGGCCTGGTCTCCACCAACCCAAATTCAGGCTTCTGCCCTGGAAACTGCATCTGCATTACTGTCGGTGGTCCACCCCGAGCAAAGTCTGTTCTGGTCTCGACGGCGGCCGGTTTTTCCTTTTCCAACCCAAACCCAAAGCCTGCAGACACAGGTGGTGGTGGAGCTGGGCCACTGCCACCACCACCAGTCCCAACGGAGTAAAAAGTCCTTGCTTCTTTTTCCTTCTTTTTCTTCTTCTTGTTGTCACTGCCTTTGTACTCTTCATCAAGCTTATTGGTAAAGATTTCTTCCAATGGAGGTTCTTTAGCTTCAACATTATTCACATGCTGTGTCTCAGGCTGAGAGAATTGGCCATGAACTGCATAAAGTTTGAGCGCGATGTCACCTTTGATATGAGAAAACAGCCCACGTTTGTCAAGTGGGTAACGATGGACCACGGCTTCAGACTCGGAGAAAGGAACGGAGACGCCGGAGATCTTAACACGGCCAAGAAAGTTCTTGTGGTGACCACCTTGTCGATCGTTATACACAACAACATCGATCGTCTTGTTTGGAAGATCACTCGGATTTTGGACATTGAATACAAGTGTTTCAATCCATTGTGGGTTAGAGATCTTTGAACTTGGTTTGTGTTCTTTGTTTCTGCTCGTCGAAGTCTACTTCTACAAATGGACTTGCGGAGCCTTGTCCATCTTTGGGCATGAGATCGCTTGCGTCCAGAACTTCTACTACAAGTTTGGCCATGGTTGGAACCGACTGGCCGGAGTTTTAGATGAATGATATGATGTAAAAAGAAGAGGGTAGAGAGAGAGAAGAGGGAAAGAGTATGATTAAAGAAGAAGACAGAAACAGTAGTAGGAGAGGAAGAGATAGAGAGGTGGAGAAAAGTAGTAGGCGCGGTGGGGGATATTGAAATGAAATATGTTATGTGGAGTAAGAAGACAGAAACATATACATACATGTGCTAGAGAGGGAATTTTTGAGAGAGAGAGAGGTGTCGTTTGGTGGAGAGAAGTGGCCCCCAGATTCGTTTATCTCTTTTTAATTGAGAGAGATTCTGGTGGGTACATGAGAGAGAAGTGGGTTCGAAAGGGGTTTTGCTTTAGAGGAGGAAAAGAATGATATATATATCTAATTTAATTTGAAAGTGATCAACTTACACCTTCATTGACGAAAACCTAGAAAAACTTTCCGAAAGCATCTTCTTTCCTTTGAATTTTGTAGGATATCTCCCTTTCAAGGGGTATCAGCCAGATTCATCATTAAAACAACCATGCATTGTAGGTTGTTGTCAAGTCTTTCGAGGCCAAAAGGCTCCACAATTATATATTCCTTCCTTCCTTCTACCTAACAAAAGATAATTTACATTATATTTACATTATATTTTAGTTGAGTTGTTATTGTCTTGTGACTAATTAAATCATTACTCCCTCCGTCCTATTTTAAGAGTCCTTTATTCTATTTTGCACTGTCCCATTTTAAGAGTCTCATTTGAAAAGTTAACGTACTTTTAACATATGAATTTTCAAAACTACCCTTTATTACATCTAATGTGAACATAATTTACAAGTTAAATGAGGGCAATATAAAAGATTTAAATAGTTTCAAAATAATAAAATAATACTTCTTAAAAAGTTAGAATTCCCAAATGAGACTTTCATTTTGAGACGGAGGAGGGAGTACAAGTTTATTTTTTTATGAAAAATATTTGGCTCCAAATTAAGTAACATGAATTTTCTTAATTGAAATAAAAAATTGCTCTTATCTATAAATTTGATGGATTAATTGTTCAATTGATTGATTAGCTAGTTTTAATAACTTTTTTTCCCAAAACTATATATGATTCCATTAGGGTGGTGCCCAAACTCAATTGAAAGTAAAATGGAGGTGTATTGAATTCAAGGTCAATTTTGGATAATTATATATACTTTGTTCTTTACTTGATTTTCTGCCCTTTTGTTTAATAACTTTTTGTGCCCAAACTATATATGATTCCATTAGGGTGGTGCCCAAACTCAATTGAAAGTAACAGAAAATACATGATTGTGCCAAGATAGAGAAGACCCCCACTCCACTCCACTCCACTCCGCTCCTTCATCCCACTTCTCTCCTTTCTTTTTCCTCTCTTCTCTCCCTCCCTCTTTCTTCATTTATTTATTTTATTTCATTATTATAAACACAACATGGAAAGTATGTCCAAAGAGTCCCCCAACTTATATAAAGTGTGATCTAGTAATTAATGGAACAATCTGTGGATAAAGTTAGAAAGCAGACACTATCATATTGCATCTAATTCAAGGGCACAATGAATTATAGACTCCCCAATCATATAGCTATTAAAATTAAAAGGAAAAAATCCTTCTAAATCAGGTGGTATATATCTGATTGATATATATATATATATATATATATAATATTACGATAATGGCTAATTATAAAATCCAACTAATCTTTTTTCTGTTATAGCATTAAAGCTAATCGTGGGTAGAGTAAGGGTAGTTTTGTAATTGGAAATGTTATGATCCAAAAATTTGTGGGAGAATATGCAGTGGGGTGAGGCTGGGAAGGGGATCTGTGTGGGAGGGTGTGAGTGGAGAAAATTATGTGGATCACAGTACTTAATGTGTACCAAATATTTATTGACTTGGATGGCACTGTCACTTGAAACTAGTGAATAACAGCTTCTTCTCAGTGGGAAGGTGTTGAATGGAGAAGGTTGTTTCCAAGATTTTGGAGTGACTGGTTGAACAGTAGGACAAGTGTCAATTGAAAATAACATTATTATAACGGAGTGATTTGGACACCCCTCCAAAACTGATCATTTAAGTATTCCTTGTTATGAAATGACAAATTCACCCTTATCTAGTCAATTTTTAGTAAAATTTAGAGACCTTATTGCACTCGTTTGCAAGAACAAGGAGCTAGCTACATGAGGAAAGGGGGCAGGTGCCACCTCATTTTTTTATTTAAAAATTCTGTTTTATTTTGAAATATTTTTTTTTAAATATATGGAAAATACCACTCCTTATTCTCTGAAAATTATGGTACTTTTAGATTGTCTTGACAGGGAGGGTGGAATTAAGGATTTCCACTTAAATTTATTTTTAAAAGTAAAAAAATCACTTGAAAAAGACGGTAAAAGTTTAGCAAAGAGACAGTAAAAGTTTAGGAAAAAAAGAAGAAAAAGTAGAAGTGTAATGGTTTTTACCTAGTTTTACCTTGATTGGAAAGGTGAATAGAGTACAAATACCTCGAAACCGATTCTCACATCTCACAAGTGATTAAATAAATTTGTAAAAACTTACAAAACCAAAACAAGACTCCTGACTTTTCAACCGATGCAATGTAGAATTTTAGAAATTTTACTTTCAAAACAATCCAAGCTTTCTGTTTTGAGGGATAAAATGATCTGATAATGTTCCTAATGCCCCAAAACTGACATAAGCACCTCACAAGTGACTAAATAAACTTATAAAAACTTATGGAATCAAAATATGACTCCCAGTTTGCAACTTAAGCAATACATGTACAGTAGGATTTTAGAACTTTAAGCAAACTTGGCAACTGATTGGTTGGCTAATAAAACATATATTTGGAAAAGTAAATTAGTGTGGTTAATAGGTTTCCCACATAAGTTATGCTCCGTAGTTTTTTATGATTATAGGTGAAGGGCTTTAGAGAGAATGGTCAAAATTTAACCCAAAAAAAAAAAAAGGTTTGGAGTTTTGTGGGGTAAAATGGTCTAACAATGGTCCAAATGCTTGAAACTGACATTTACATCTCACGAGTGACTAAAAAAAATCATAAAAACTTATGAAACCAAAACAAGACTCCCGACTTGAAATTTATGCAAGATTGTAGGATTTTAGAAATTCAACTTGCAAAACAATCCAAGTTTTCAATTTTGAGAGAATATTTCGTTTATGGTCCAAATACCCTAAAAACTACACTAACACCTCATATGTAACTAAATAAATTCGTAGATACTTACAGAACCAAAATATAACTATTCATTTACAACTTACATTAGAAAGTTGAATTTTTAAAACTTACATTCAAAACAACCAAAGTTTGCGATTTTGGGAGAAAAATGGTTCGATAATGGTCTAATTACCCCGAGATCTACACAAACACCTCACATGTAACTAAATAAACTTATAGATACTTACAAAACCAAAATATAACTCTTGGTTTGCATGTTATGAAAGATTATATGTCAATTCATATTTCATCATATTGCAAACTTTTGAATATATTGTACTTGGACATTTTTCCTTAATTATTGAAATTAAAATTTGTTTATATATATATATGAATGTGTTGTTTGGTAGTCAAATGTATGAGATTATATATATAGTAGGTTGATTGAATAAATATGTGTATAATAGGTTTTTAAAACAAAAAAAAAAAATCAAATAAATAAGGGATTTAAAAAAAAAAACTATTAGTAATGCATAGTAAGTGTCACTGAGAATGTTCCACATGACTATTAGTGATGCATTGTGTCTGTCACTAAAGGTATGCGAGATGATTATTAGCGACACATAATGAACATTGCTAATAGTCTTCAAATATTAATGACACTCACTAGTCGCAGCCAAAACTGAGACATTCACATAGCTTTAACGATGAACATTGGGAATCGCTAAGAGTGTGAGATTACTAGCGACGCTCCTTGTGCATCACTAAAGTAATGTTGGTACCACCAAGCTTTTAGCGATGGTTGTTGCGAGTCGCTAATAATTTTCACTTATTAGTGATGCTCATTGTGCATTCGCTAAAGGTGGGCCCCATTTGTGTTTTACTGATGTACATCACTACTTCTGAGTAATATTAGTGACAATTTTTTTACAATATGCGATCATTTCAAATGTTGCTAATTGTCCCATTATTAGCGATGCTTCCATTATTTGTCACTAATAGTATCAATGATCCCACTTTCAACGATGCTTTACCGACGCATGGCTATTCGTCGCTAATAGCTATTACTAAAACAATTTTTCTTTTAATGAAGCTTTTGTGCATCACTAAAAGAATCTTTTTGTTACAATGTTAGACCAATTTGGTTGTTTAATTGAATTAGGTATGTTAATGGACCATAAAGAACAAACTTAAATCAATCTAGTTTAGGTCAAATTAGAAGAAAACCAATCAGTTGAATCATCACCATTCTATTGTTAAAAAATAAGAATTTTGATCTTCCAAAGGATATATTCTATACAAATTAGTTAATTAATAACAACTCTTTTTATGTAATTAGTTTATCAAAGTTTATATTTATTAGAGATTTGTCTCATATATGATTTTTTTCGTATAACCTATTAAAATGTTATATACTTATCGATTGGTTGATCCAATAGTTGAGTCATTGAATTCTGAACCAATGTCCTTAGTGAGTTGAGGTTTGGTCTGATTCAATTTTGATAAAAATGGTAAAAATAATAATTTTCTTCCATTTCTCAATTCTACCAAGCAATAATAAATGAAATGCTCCATTGATTAAAGTTGGTTGGGTTTAAATTATAACCATATGTACTATTATATGAACAAAAGTAGGGTCCTTGATGTACTCATTTATTGTATTAAAGTTTTCCTTTGGCTCCTTCCCATAACACTTCTTCAAAGTTGAAAAAATAAAAATTTTCATGTCTAAAACAAAGCTTGAAATATTAAGGAACAATTTATAGGATTTTATATAAGCCAAAGTCCTGTAAATCTTAGACCCAGATTTAATGATTTTTTATTTTTTAATTTTTGAATTATTAAAATCTAGAAAAATCTCATGAAGCTTCTAAATGTTGTAACATTTCAAAATGAGCACTAGCTCCTCCTAGGTTAGTTGAAATTATCATATCCACCCCTTTTGTAGTTTATTATCAATGAAAGTGATCAAATGATCACCAATATACTAACAAACTGGTAAGAATTGTTTAAAGTAAAAAATATTTACATTGAAATATTCTAGAAAATCATTTTATACTTTTCTTTTTTTAGATAATAAATTATGAGTTTCGAACCTTTAAGTGTCATGTTAGTATTTTATGCACCGTACTATGACTTTGGTCATTTTATACTATATAGAATTATACAAATGTAAGGGCATATTTCGCCCACCGAATGTACTCGCTGCCACAAGTATGGACTAAATGCTAAATAACCAAGCACCCCAGCTCGAGAAAGTCCGAATGAAAGCCAATAGCTAACCAACTTGAGCCAAAACTGGATCCGTCTAGACTAACGCGATAGTCAATTTGGGTCGGACAACATCCTAGCCACTGTTCCTCAGTATAGGGATACAAAAAGCATAGGTCTCCTGAATTAATCAACCCCATTTAAATATTCACGAGGTGGAAAATAATCCCAATCCTATACTAATAGGGGGTACAACCCAATTACAGACGTCTAGACCAATAGCCTCCTAACAATTAAGGAGTTACATGCAATCAAGGACATGCTCTCCCCACGACAAGTTGGCTACTTAACCAAAATGCACACATCGATGAGGTACAAAAAAATGTAGCAGGAACCATTCCTCATCTTCTTGAGGAAGTAAATGGCTCTAAATTCGCTAAAGCCCAAATTCAAGTTATGAATCCAGGCTAGGGCAAAGAAGCTTATAAGGATCCTATAGCTACCAACAAACAACTAGAAGGATGTTGTAAAATGAAAATAATTGACAAACGAAAGAAGAAAAGGGGAACATGAACCCTAGGGCTATAATCAAGGGATGAAACTTAATGTCGAGCACAAAGAGACAACTCTAAAATCTTCCTCCACAAGATTCATGATCAAACCCATCAAAAAGGCATCCACATACCTCTCTATGAACCCAACCAACTCATTATCGTTTATAATTCGAGGAAAATGGGGGATCAAAATGGTTAGAGTATCAAAATTTTGAGGTAAGATTCCCTATCACCCTTTCGTCTCCATTACCACCACTCTCTCCGTCGAACTCAAGGGAATTTCCACCTTCATTCTCATTATCATTGAGAGAATGCATTCTCTCCTCATCATGAGACATCTTAGAAGAAAAAAAATATAAAGTGGAAAATGGAGCATAGAGAAGGGACTTATAAGGAAAGACTCTTGAAGCAAAAAGCTTGGAAGTATGCCAGCCAAGGAAGGAAAATCCAGAAGGTGATTTATGTACACTCAAGACTACCTACTTATTGGCATGGGTAAGCAGAAAATTCAAAAAATGTCTCTTCAGTATCAAAAGGTGAAAAGACGGCAAGCTGACACAAATGTGTCGAAGATGATGGAAGCTTAGGTGGCAACATTAAGTGAAGATGTGATCCGCAAGAACTTGAACCTTCATGCGGGTGCTTTCACTCTAACCAAGGGATTTCAGCCAAATAGATAGGCCTTTGGACTTAGAGGCCTTTTTCTAACAAAGCATTTACGAGGGCTCACTCAGGTGAAAAAAGGCCATCCTGATAGAAGGTGTCATTCGCCACTCCTAACACACAAGTGACAAGGACATGGGGCACATGTAAGGGCATAATTTCATCCATCGAATATACTCATGAAACGTGTATAGGCTAAAGTTAAAATAACTAAGCACCTCTGCTCGGGGAATTCTAAACAAAAGTCGACAGCTAACTAGCCCAGGCCAAAATTAGATCTGTCTGGACTGATACGCGCGATAATTAATTTGGGTCAGATAGCATCCTACCCATGACTTCAGTATAGGGATTCAAACGACTTGGGTCCCCTGACTTAGTCAACCCCATTTAAATATTTATAAGGAGTGAAACAATCCCAATCCTACAATAATTAGGGATACAACTCCATAATAGGCATCATCTATAACATCCTGCACCCAATTAAGTAAAGCGATTAACGTTAATAGCCAATTACTATAAAATAATTTGTGTATGAACTATAGGCTTTTGTAATGAAGATTAGTAGCCCATAAATATGGAGAATTAGTACACGAAAGTGCACTCGACCAAGGTCAACGCAATACGTGCATAAAGTAAATTTAATCAAGAATTTTTTGATAAATATAATAGATTTTTGGTATAATTAAGACACGATAATACATTCCAAAACAAGAATTATAATGTATAGATGAAGCGTGCAAAAATTATAAGTGTTGCGAGAATTCCAAGAGATTTTTATAACATTTAAAATATAATTTTGAGAATTCAAGAAATGCACCAAAAATGCCATACAACGCATACAAAGAGAAAAAATGGGCAAAATGCTCCCAACAAGACTTGAACCTTGCACTTGTGCAAGGAAAAGAATAAGTCTCTAAAAACAAAGACAACTAGATTACTACACTTTTGTACTATATATTCCACAAGATATATATATATATATATATATATATATAAATTTCATGTCTGCATGCTCATTAGTTGAGGTGTCAACACCTCATTGGACCTTCACATGAGCTAATCACAATTCATGCACAAATTTGATATATATATATATATATATATATATATAAATATTTCATATATATGTAATGTGTGTGTTGTGCGTATGTTAGAGAGAAATCAGAGCAAGTGTGTGTGCATGTGTGTGTGATGTACAGATAGAGAGAGAGAGAGAGAGATAGATAATTATAGAGAGAGAAAGTAAAGAAGAAGAAAAGGAGGAGTTCCATGCATGTAGTCTTGAAGGTAACCCTAAGGAAATTAGTGGCTCAAACCAAGTAAAGAGACCAAACCTTTGAAGGTAAAACCCTTTAACCTAATTTCTCTCTCTAAGGAAAATGCCACTGTTTTGTGCAAATTAATGAAACTAAAATGCATGCATGTACCTAATATTGAAAGATGACGAAAATTGGAAGGAAATGACACAACTTAGACTTAAGAAACCCTAAGAACCCTACAACCCGAAACTAAGAAAATTTAAGTTTTTATCTAGCTTGATTTAAGCTTTAAAATAAATGCATGGCCCGAAAGAGTATGAAAAATAGGAGACAATGCAAGTGGATTCACCTATTTTGGCTCAAAGATGAGTGAGAAATTTCTTGTTACAAGTCTTGTTGTCGGGATACACGGATTTTGAATGGATTTAATTGATTTTATGAACAGGAAAGGAGTCCCTAGGATTCCATAAACCCATAGGAACAAAAACTAGGCAAATACAATGGCTAGAACTTGACAAAATAGAGAAAATATGTCTCGTCGAAAAGTCAGGCCCTTGCTAGAGCCCGATTATGACCTCCTATTTCGATAGCCTAACTTGTGTGAAACTCAAATGTAAGGTTGGATATGGAATCCTCACTGAAAGAGGGTTCGAACCACATCAGAGTTGTGGTCGGAAGAAGATTATTCATGGGTCGAATTAGTCGGATCAGGTTTCAGGTTCGGGTCGAAACCCGCTCGTGTGTAGAGAGGGTAAATTAAAGCTACGTCGTTTGGGGCATTTAGTTTTAAAATTAAATAAATTTTGGTTTTGGCAACAAAGATAAGAAACCCTAATTTAATATCCCATACAAGATTCAAGATTGGGATAGCCTATCCCTATTCCTGCCCTCTTGTCCACCGTTAGGCAACTGAAAATTAGAACGAAAAAAAAAATAAAGGGCAGTCCGTAACTCCCCAGACTTAAACTCTAGACCTCACGCGCTTGAGGATTTTAAACCACCCGCGTATGCCACTTGTGCCGCTGTGGTACTTGTGTCAAAATAATGACAGAATATATATATATATAATATTAAATATTAAATAATTAAATTAATTTAATTATGGTAAAATATTTTCGTTGCCCAAATAAAATAAAATGATAGTGTAACCCGATATTTTTTGGCATTCCAAACTCAACAACGGGGTTCAATTTGTAAAATTAAATCTAAAAAAATGTGAACGGACAAATTAAACTAATTTCAAAAATGTCTCAAAGGCTAAATGAAACTACCAAATGACCTCCAAAAATTATAAGGGTACCTACCCTAAGGTTTTTCGACATTCCGGACTCAACGGTAGGAGTCCGTTTTATCAAATAAGATACCTAAAATACTGATATGCGAGATTGAGCATTTTTAAGGGCACTTTAAAGGTACAACGAGCTACCAAAAGAGGGTAAAAGAATTAATTGAGATATAATCCAATTTTCAGTAAGTCCATATACTTAAAACGCGACCCATAAGACTAATAGATAATAGATCCATCAATAAAATCAAAATAAGTCCATGAGAAATATTGAACTAAATAATGTTTCCTTGATTTATAGGGTCATCGAAAGGAAATGAGAAGGAGGTCTGGTTTCTCTTAAAAGGAGGAGGAACCATTTTGAAGTAAGTAAACTCGAATTCTAATGTGTGGTATTTCCTTAACCATGTCACACTTATGTTTTTTGATGCTGCCTAATTTGTAATCTTTTATACACCTATCAGTTGTCTGATTCCCACAATTTGACACTTGTACTTCCTTGTGGATATGTTGAGATTTTGATTGTCAATATCTTGATATAATTGCTTCTACGTTGCTATAACCCTTTATTCGAATATTAGAAAACTATTGTATTTTTCACTAGTGAGTTTGAAATTCTATGTATATGTACATTCTTTGTGGAGTTCATCTGATTATGACATTATTGTAAGTGCCGGGAGTTGTGTCTATCACAACACCCATCCTGATTATTTAGATGTTGAGGACCTACGGGTCGGTGATTGGGAATGATACCCAACACTTAGTCTATTGAGGACATGATATTTGATAAGAGCTCTTTGTGTTATTCAAGGAAAAACCAGAGATGGGGGGTGAACCTGAATGAGTATTGTTTGGAGGTAGTCGGGCCCTTATTTGATGATAGCATCTATTAGACTCATTTGTTATGTATTACACATCTTATACTTTGATCATAATCTGATGATGTACTCTTTGATTTTGGATATGTTTTTCAAGTTTATCATTATATTCAATTTGATATCTTGTTATTCTTGGCAGATGATTATTGTATGTGTTAAATCCTTTTTGTTGTCTTGCTAAATTGCTTACATCACCTTTTTCAAGCTGCTTTGGGATATGCCTTTTGGACCCACAAGTCATTCGTAATGATTCATTTTCCTTGTGACTGACTATTTTTTATATCCTTTCACTTGTCATTTGATGTATTCTCTTATTTAAACTAACTTTGACCCATGGCAGAGCGAGGAAATTTACTTACTGAGCTACGTTAGCTCATTCCAGAATTATATCATTTTTTTTCTTCAAGAAAGGACGTTACAGGAGGACTGTAGAGTGTTCACTACTAGTAGGCGTCATATTTTGCTCACGAACTTGCCTTCCCTATGTAATGGTGGATTCTTTTGTTGTAATTGTAATTTAGACAAGTATGATGCAGTATTTTCTCTCCCATAATTCCATGTCCTGGGATGCAATTTTGTTTAAGGATCTGTAATTAAACATTTACTTTTATTATGGTCTGTAAACACTATCATGATGCAAGTACTTAATTATCTAATCTGATGATATTATTATTGATCCTTAATTAGAATTTGTGAGGGACGGTTCGCAGGTCGCCCTCACGACCCTTGATCCTCATAGGGTGAGTTTGGAGTCGTGACATCACCCATGGCCCAATGACCTCCCCACGATCAAGGAGTTACCTCCAATCAAGGACATGCTCTCTCTCCAACAAGTTGGCCACTTAAATCAAAAAATCACATCGACGAGGTACAAAAAATCTTACGCTCACAACCCTAGCCTGACTGATTTCTTTTCAGCTTTTTCAAGTAATTATCCTAACTTGACTGTCGAAGAGTCGGTGGCAGACACCATATCAATGTCCTCTCCTCTTCCTGATAGTCTTTTTTTTATTTTGTAGGAGGACATTCTATTTGTGTAGCTTTTTCCCCCACAATAAAACCTTAGAAATTCAGAAGGGAAGGTAAAGGAATTTCTTGGTTTATTTTATAAGAAAGTTGGATAAGATAAGGATCTGAGCATTCTATTATTTATATAAAAAAAAAATATAAGAAAAGACGAATTTTAGTGATACCATAACTTCTAATTATTATATCAGCCCATTTATACAATTGCAAAACTTTAGGCTACCAATTAAGCGTGTAAAAATTTAAACCAATTAAGAAATTTAAAAAGTTGTCCTTACCAAATATTTCGTCATGAGATTTTAACATATCATTTGAGATTTCACTTTTGGAATGGATAATCATCCTCCAACAATTACATAATCTAAAAGTTGTAGACCGGTTAAGCTCCAATGAAGGCTTTTGCAATTATTTGAAATAAATAAAAGTATAATAATTCAAAAAAAAAAGAAATTCTAACTCTTTTGTTTTAGTAAAATTAGATTAACACTACACTTTTCACCTTTATTTTTCATCTTTATATCCCATCATCTCAGGAAGATAGATTTCACCGGTGGGTCATATGGGGGTGGTAGATTCTACCTAGATGAAAGGGTGAAAAATAGAGGTGTAAAGAATGGTGTTATAAGGTAAGAAAATTAATTTCTCAATCCTCAAAACCACACACACACACACACATATACATATATGTGTGTATATATCGCTTCGAGTATTATAGTCATTTCATAGAAGTGATGTCCCATTTCTTGAAAGGGGTGGTCCAAAAGTCCGAACCCTCTTCTGTTTAAAAAAAAACATATCAGGGAAGAATCGTGGCAGGCCCAGGAAGACGGTGACATAATGACAGTTCTAAGCTTAACTACATTCTGAGCAGCGTATATAAGGTCTGATTGAGATCAGAACCGACAGTTGTTGGGACCCACAATGTTGTTCTTTCGTTTACTATCTTACTACTATAATTATTAAGGATCTGTTTGGGAGCTTAGAAAATGAGTGCTACTTGGGATCGATGCTTCATTCAAAACAGTAAGGATGAGGGAACTACTTAGCTGGCTTATTAAATTGGTTTGGTTTTTGGTCTGAACAATAAGATAATGCTTGATTGAACCCAATAAAGACAAATAACTGTGACATTATGATATATATATATATATATATATATATATATAGGACACTCCTAGCTAGCTACATGCTAAGAAATAAGAAAAATACAATTGTCAATAAATAATACATCTTAGCTCTACCTATTTGAAGGGATATAAAATCCTAAAAAAAACAAAATGAAAAGCATAATTTTTCTGAACTTAATCCACATAATTTTTAGGTGATTGCAGAAAGATAAGCATTAGTTTGGACTCAAAATGGATTTATAAAGTTGTCTCCTAATCATTATATATATATATATATATATATTTATGTAAAATATATTTTATAGTAAAAGGTTGCATACCCAAAAATCACTCTACCTTTTATATATATATTTATACACACACAAAATGCAATTGATATATTACTTGGTGATTTTTGATCATTGATATGTATGTAACAGATTTCGTAGGACATTTCTCACTAGTGTGACAATCACTATATCACTGTGTACAAATTGATATTCAAAGTTCATTTAAGCTTGTTTCCTTTTGCAAAACATAATGATCAATAAAGTGAAACAATTACTTTAAAGCGTTTTCATTTCCTTTCCTAGTTGTTTCAAGAACTAATAGGCTAATATATATATATATATATATATATATATATATATAGAATGAAGACTTTGAAAGTAAGTTAGTTCAAATTTTAAATTATCTTTACCTACAATTTCAACTCCATAGCCTATATATAATATATCATAAAGTTGAAACTAAGGTTTCTTTTTCTTTTTTCCTTTTTTAAGTTAAACTTAATTTTCTTACGTGAAAGGAAAAACTATAATTTCTTTTGAAATATAAAATTTAGCCAACTAATGAAATAAAAGTTAGAACTTTACAAGGTTATAATCAAAAGTCGCATTTGGCCAGCAAAGTAGACCTCTTAATCCCATCCAAGGGCGAACCTCCAAAATTTTAAAAAAATTAATTTTTATCACTATTTTTTGTAGAATTTTTTCTAAAAATTAAGTGTACCTCTCAAATTAAATTATTTTATATTTTTATAAGAGACCTTAAATTTTATTTTTGTCTCCTAAATAGATGTGCTAAATCCACCACTGATTCCATTGCTTACAGTGCCAAATCAAATTATCAAATAGATTGTTTCAATCAAACAGTTAAGATACGTTGAGTGTAGTGATATTATATATTTACTGTTGTACTTATTACAACATCACGCACAAAGCCAAAGCAATATATATACACACTCATATATTTGTATACGAATACATATGTATATCAAATGTTTCATTTTCTTAAATTATCTTTTTTTTTTCTTTGATACAAATTACAATGATTGAGGTGGGTGGAAGTAGTGAGACCCAACAAGACCAGATCACGTGTGACCTAGCAGCCCTTATTTTGGACAACATAACAATAATAATATTGCGGAAAGATATATACATATATATATATATATATAAAATTTTGAGAGAGAGTTGGACGGGAATCTGTGAAGGGCATATAGTAGCATGCATGTGTTTTAGCTTCTTCTCTTTTGTTTTGTTTTATTTTGTTTTGTTTTGTTTGTAGACTTGTAGTATTATATACCCACATGCAAAAGCAGATGCCAGCTTTTTGGCTTCTGTTTTATTTAGACCCTTTTCAGATGATGGTGACTTTCATTAAAAAAGAGAAGAATATGAGGATGACTTTGTGTTTGATAAACTGAATTGAAAATGATATTGCTGCCTTTCAATTTTATGTATTTATTCGCATTGATCTCTCAGATTTGTCCAAAATATTTATGATGTTTGTATCCAAATTCAGCTAGTTGTGATTCCAAGGTTAATTTTAAAGGTGTTGATGCAAAAATCTGATCAATCATTGAGATGAGTTATTTGACTTGTAAGAGAAATGGTGAGAGAAATTTTGGGCACTGTGATGTTGGCTAAGGACTTTCTGATGATCAAGTCAGTAAGCAATTATCACCGATAATGGTAATAGACTCAGTAGGGAGACAATAGTTTGCATACCTTCGAATTGAGCTTTTCCCCCCTCTTTAAGATTGAGAGTCTTGAAAAATAAGGAAACATTGTAAATGTTGTTGCAGACTCATCGCAACCTTTTCCTAGGATCAACTCGTCATTGAAATGAGAAATGAACTACCAAGGTTCAAAGGTGGTTGGGACCCTTACTAATCCTTTTACTCCTCATAAAGTGATTTATAAACTTCACCAACTTGTCGTTGAAATGAGAAATGAACTACCAGGGTTCAGAGTTGGTTAAGACCCTTACTAATCCTCTTACTCCTCATAAAGTGATTTATAAACTTCACCCAACATCATAAAATGATAATACCAATCATGGGAGTCACTTGGGGGTAGTCTCCTTCAAGCTTTGAGATGAAGGCCTTACACATAATGGTGTCACTTACACCCTAAAGTATCATGGAATGGCGATAATGGCTAAGGTTGTCTATTGGATCTTCTTTCTTGTTATATTGCTCAAACTTAGGTAAAACAAATTTCTATGGTAACTCCTCATTATCAATTTGTGTCTATATTGAAGTTTCCCTTTCTCTAAGAGCCCTAGCATTGGTCCCATCTTGCTTTCCGCCCCTTGATTTTGTAACCGTTTCGCGATAAGCCTTGCATTGTGTGAGGTTGCGATTCACTCTATCTAGGTTTGGGTTCCTAACCATACTTCTGTTGAGTTATAGTCTGGTCCCATCTTCTAGTTCTCCTACTAATATCTTTCCATCATTATCATGATTTTGAGATAAAGAGTGCTAGCAAGGGTGGCTTTGGGCATAAGAGTTTCTATGGAGCAATATTTCCACCGTCCAAGAAAGGGCTTAGACTTGTTAGGCCAGTGCATGAAGTTGGGCTATGGTGGATACTTTTGTAACTCCTACAAGATGGTTTGCGGGCTAACATGGACTGGAGCCACCCTATGAGCGGGGGGCAATTACCCCCATTCTTCCCCTCGATTTGTTTATTTAAGAATTTTTTTAAAAATATTTACACCCTTCTAGTTTATACTAGCATTAGTAGTGTATACAAATATATCATAGTACAAGTTGATCGAGCTTCCATATTGCATCGAGGTGACCTGACCTTTTTTTATTAGCAAAAAGAAAGAGGAAAATTTATTGATGAAAAAGATTGTACAAGGAATATAATGCATAATACATTAATAAAGGAAAAGAGCACAAAGCATCATTACTCAAAATTCTCATCCCAACTAGGTTGGCACCAAGATTAGAGCCAATCATATGCTAACCCTAACTCGAAAAAAGAAACCAAACACCATATTTGTGAGGGAAACAAATAATCAGAAATAAACAACCAACAACAAAACTTATAACTTAAAACCATAAAGTTGTGAACAATCTCACCTAAATCAGAGAATTAGGCATAACACCTTCCTCACCCAAGCAACAAAATGAGATCAATGAATCTACTCCTAAAAGACTAAAAAAGGATAATAGAGTCTATGTTTCCATGATCCCACAACTAGGAGCTCCATGTCAGATCCCAGCAAAAATAAACTCAACTAGCTTCAATGATGCTATGCAAGTGGTAGATTAAGTCATTGATAGAGTAATCAAGATTACCCATCTTGAGTCTCACCCAAAAATCCACCCTAACCTTCACAATTTCCTTCACTATACTCTATTGAGGTTGAACTTTGTTGAAGATACAATTATTTCTTTGATTCCAAACAGTCCACATGATAGCAAAAGGAATAGCTTCCCATATCATCTTTTGAAGATTTTTTAACTCGAAACCTTGCCACCAAGCAAGAGCCTCTTTGATGGTGCTCGGAGAAACCCATCTCAAACCCCTAACAATTAATGCAATCGCTCCAAATTCTCTACACATTCATGCATAATAAAAGAATATGATTAGAGGATTCTAATTCCTTGCCACAAAAGTGGCATATACAAGCTTAAAAAGATAATCAGCATATTTAATTTTTTCATTCCATGCTAACCATCCAAAGAATTCAATTCTATGAGGACAACATTCAACCATATGAGATCCAAAGCCCGAATATTAGAACTAAGTGAAGATTCAAAGCATAAATACAAAGATTTGATGGAAAACTGACATGAGGAACAAGTATTTCAAATGATTTTATCTTGATGAAGAGAAGGGAAAAGAGGAGATCTAAAGAGAATGTTTCGAAGTCTAATTAGATATTCCTCCTCCCAAGCAAATAAAAGTCTGCGAAAAGACAAACTCCTAATCTCCAGAGTCATTCATTAGCTAATTAGAGCCTTCAAACAATCATCCTTAGCTTGTGATAAAGAGAAGAGCCTGGGAAATAGGTTCATCAAATGATCACTTCCAATCCAATGATCCTTTCAAAAAGATATTCTGCGACCATCACCAACCACAATCTTCATATTCTCGACAAACAAATTGCATAAAATAGGATTTCTAGGATTCGATAAGAAGTATTAGAATAATAAAGACAGATAGTGAGAGAGAGAATAGGTTAGGAACCGTATATTCACTGTATATATTACATATACAAGAGGGGCCTATATATAGGTATACAAGAATAAATAATATTGGCATATTCTAGGGAATGATACTGGCATATTCTAAGGATATGCTAGGGTATAGCTTGTACAGTATAGGTATAAATACTATGTGTGATAGTACACGGTAACACCCCCCCTTAAACTCAAGTAGGTGTAGTAGAGACCAACTAGGAGTTTGGATACTAAATCATGATGGCGTCCGGGCGGATGTGCTTTGGTGAAGAGGTCAGCGGGTTGATCGATAGAGGAGACTGAGAGGAGTCGAACAGTACCACTGATAAGGTGTTGATGCACAAAGTGACAATCAATTTCGATAGGTTTGGTGCGTTCATGAAAAACATCATTGTGTGCAATCTGAATAGCACTACGATTATCACAGTAGAGAACAATAGTAGTAGGGAAGGGGAACACCCAAGGTAGCAAGAAGCCATCAGATCCAAAGAAGCTCTAGGGTAGTATTGGCTGTGAGCGCGATATTCAGCTTCAGTACTAGAGCGAGCTGTGACAGTATGTTTCTTGCTACACCAGGAAATAAGAGAGGTGCCAAGGAAGAAATAATAGACAGTGGTAGAATAAGCGATCAGTCAGGGTCCCCGGCCCAATCAGCATCGGAATAGGCACTGCAACTCAAGAGGTGAGTCGACGGAGAAATGAAGACCATGAAAAAAGGTACCTTTAAGATACCAAAGAATCCGGAGAACAACAACATAATGAGAGGAGCGAGGGATAGACATAAACTGACTGACAATATGCACAGCATAGGCAAGATCAGGCCGAGTAACGGTGAGATAGATAAGACTGCCAACTAACTATCGGTACAAGGTAGCATCACAGAAGGGTGTACCATCGAGAGGAGTGAGACGAGCATTGGGCTCGAGAGGGGTAGAAGTAGTCTTGCTATCGATAAGACCAGCACGGGTGAGGAGATCGGAAGCATACTTAGGCCTGAGAGAGATAGTAGCCATGAGAATCAGAGGAAATCTCAAGACCCTAAGAAGTAGTTAAAGGAACCAAGATCTTTCATCTCGAAGTGCTGGCTGAGAAACTATTTGAGAGCAGAAATTCCAGCGGAGTCATCACCAAGTGATAATCATGTCATCAACATAGAGGAGAAGAAGGGTGATGCCATTGTCAGTCTTACGAACAAAGAGAGCGGAGTTATATGGACTAGAGGTAAAACCGAAGTCTCTAATAACAAATCTGAATTTGGCAAACCAGGCGCGAGGAGCTTGCTTGAGACCATACAAGGCGCGATTAAGCTTACAGACTTTGTGAAGGGGGATGATCATACCTTGGAAGGTGGTTGCATATAGACTTCTTCGCTAAGATCACCTGTTAAGAAAAGCATTCTTAACATCCATCTAAAATAACCCCCAAGGTGAGAACAACAGCAACAGCCAGCAGACTCCGGACAGAGCTAAGACGGGTAATAGGAGCAAAGGTCTCTTCATAGTCAATTCCATATTCCTGATTAAAGCCCTTGGCAACGAGGCGAGCCTTATAACGCTCAATGGAACCATCAGAACGAGTCTTGATTTTGTAAACCTATTTGCAACCGATAGTAGTTTTACCCGAAGGAAGATCAACCAAGTCCCAAGTACGAGTGTGGTGTAAAGCCTGTAATTCATCATCCATAGCTTTTTGCCAAAGAGGGTTAGTACAAGCCTCATGATAGGATTGAGGCTCATAGTGAGAGAGAATAGTGGAAACCAATGAAAGTCACGAAGATGGATTGGCAGTTCTCTTACCCGAGTGGAACGACGAAGAGAGGGAACAGGAGTAGGATTTGAAGCAGGATCGGCAGGCGGAACAGTCACAGTAGGAGGAGCCATAGCTGGTGACGCTGGACCTGTGGCATCATCATCAAGAAATAATGAAATAGAGGGATTAGTGAATAAAGAAAGGGTAGAGGAAGGGGCGAGATGAAATGGGGACAGGGAGGAAGAACATCTTGTGCTCCCAAAAGATCACATATCGAGAAACACATAGGCGTTTGGAGATAGGATCCCAACACCGATAGCCTTTGTGTTCTATCCCATATCCCAAGAAGCAGCAGAGGCGAGCACGAGGGTCTAGTTTGGTACGCACAAGAGGCTGAAGTAACACAAAACAGGCACAACCAAAAACACGGAGAATATTGTAAGTAGGGGGTGTACCATAAAGCCGTTCATAGGGAAATTGATGGGCAATGACTAGAGAGAGAATGCGATTGATAGTGTAGACGGCTGTGAGAGCAACTTCTCCCCAGAAACGCTCGGGACAGGAGGAAGAAAGAAGGAGAAAGCGAACAGTGTCAAGAATGTGACAATGTTTGCGTTCAGCACGACCATTCTGCTCAGAAGTGCTTGGGCAAGAATGATGGGGAAGAGTGCCCTGTTGTTGAAAAAATTGCAAAAAGCCAGTGTCACAATACTCCATAGCATTGTTGGCACAAAAGATTTTGATAGGAGGCGAAAACTGAGTTGTAATCATACGGGCAAAGTTATAGTAAAGCTGTTTGAGTTCAGAATGATGCTGCATAAGGTAAATCCAAGTAAAACAGGAATAATCATCAATAAAGATAACAAAAACTTAGAGCCACCCATGGTGGAAGTAGGAGAAGGACCCCAAATGTCAGAATGAACTAAATCAAATGGAGCATCAAAAATAGAATCACTATTAGAAAAAGGTAAAGCAGGTTGTTTACCAAGTTGACAAGATAAGCAATCATCATGTTTATTGATTACAGGACCCAAAATACCACTAGAAGCTAGTTTTTGTAAACGGCCAAAAGAAACATGACCTAATCTGGCATGCCAAAGACTTAAAGATAAAGGAGTGGAGGCAGCAGCAGCAGCAGAGTGAGCCGGCGGGGTAAGGCGGGAGGGAGTGTAAAGGTGGACTAGTTCAAATAAGTGTCCAACTTTACGGCCGGTCCCAACTGTCTGTCTCATCTTTGGATCTTGCACAAGACAACCAGTGGAATAAAAACTAACAGTAAGACCAAGGTCACAAAGCTGACCCATAGAAAATGAGATTCAGAGTACGTTAAGGAATAAAATAAGTATCGGGAAGAGATACTTTGGAGTGAGAGATGTGGCCGATGTGAGTAATAGGTATGTGGGAACCATCAATAGTGTGAATAGCAGGAATATGTGAAGTAAGAACTTTAGTGGTAAAAAGAGAGTTATCAGATGTCATATGATTACTACAAGAGAAATCAAAATACCAAGGAGAAGTACCTGGTGTGATGAACAGGGCAGTAGGAGGAAGAGTACCAAATGTGGAGAGGACTTGTTTGAGGAGAGCAGTGAGGTCGGCATTGGAGAGAGAGAGAGGAAGAGAGAGAGACATGTGGAGAAGGATCCTAAGTGGCAGCAGTAGCAGTTGACCGTTGGCCAGAATTGAACTGGTGGGACCGGGATGAACTGCCTTGGGAATGGTCAGTGCGTGGTTATAGTGTTGGATTACGGGGGTAATCATGTAAGAAATGGCCTGGTCCTTGCTTGTGACAGTGCTTGCAGATGCGAGTGGGACAGTGAAGCAGAGTATGGTCAGATGCATGACAAAACTTGCAACCTGGTTGAGAAGAACGCCCAGAAGAAGGAGCGGCGAGGGCAGTGGTGATATGCTAAGGAGGAAGCAGCAAGAGCAGACTCAGTAGGTGGATGAGGGTGAGTGCGGCGAGTCTCATAGGAAACCAGTTCAGAAATAGCACTGTCCAAGGTTGGTAGTGGAGTACGATGAAGTAAGATCGCACGAGTAGGCTCGAAGACATCATCGAGGGCCATCAAAAACCGGATCAGGCGTAATTGATTGCGATAGTTAAGAAATTTTGTCGCATCCTGAGAATAGCTCCAAGTGGGTTTAGAAGCAGTCAATTGATCCCAAAAGGCTTGCATACGAGAGTGAAAAGTGTCGATTGTCTTGCCAGGTTCTTGACGCAGACGATGGAGGTTATCCACGAGTTGGTATTGATGAGAGAGACCAGCAGTGGTGTAGCGACTAGCAAGAAAGTCCCAAGCGGCTTTAGCAGTTTCAAAATAGCCAAATTGCATACCGATGGATGGAATAGAGGTACTGCGAAATGCAGAGATGATTTCCTAATTCTTGTTGTCCTACTCTTCAAGGCGATCCAGAAATTTGGCCTCAGGTTCTTCCGTCACTTTCTTTGGTTCAGTGATATCACCAGTAACAATGCGCTAGAGTTTGTTGCCTCAAAGGTAGCCAGACATGGTCTGGGCCCAAAGGACATAGTTCTTTCCATTGAGGACCAGGGGAACATTGATAGCCAGCTCTGTGTTACTCATGATGTTGATAACTACACACTTGGAGAGGATTTATACAAAAAGGACGTCAAAAATGAAGTCAAAGGGTCAAAAATACCTAGGAATGGCCTTCTGTTTGCTGAAAAACAGCCTAGAAATGAAGAAAATGTGGAAAATCAATAATCCGTGCTAATGTGGCAGCAGGGGCTGATGTGGCAGTGACATGGCAAGGTGTGCTGACATGGCACTGATGTGGCATTGATGTGCCAGGTAACGTGGCGTTGACGTGGCAGTATAACTGGTTGATTTGCTGGCGTGGCAAGTGACGTGGCATATACTGCTGATGTGGCGGCAACGTTGCAAGTGACATGGCATAATGATGTGGCAGGGTGACGTGGCAGATACTACTGATGTGGCGATGACGTGCCAGATGACGTGGCAAATACTACTGACATGGGAGATGACGTGGCAAGGCGCGAAGTGGCTGGCGCATGGCAGGCGCATGAGAGCGTGTGAAGGCTCGTGAGGGTGTGTGACGACGCGTGTTTTGTTGGTTGCGAGTGGATCTCACTCGCCGAGGCTTTGGTGGCGCGTGGAGAGGTTTCCGGCAGCGGGAAAGGCGGCGTTTTGTCGATCTCAGAAAGGCGATCCGAACCAAGGTGGTTGGAAGCTGTGATTAGGAGCGGAAGGCCTTGAACTGATGACGGTAGTGGGCGGCGCCGCCAACTGTGGTGGTGAGCAGTGGTGGCGGCTCCAGCGACGGTGGTGGTGGTGAGTAGTGGTAGCGGCTCCGGCGACGGTGGTAGTGAACAGTGGTGGCGGCTCCAGCGACGGTGGTGATAAGCAGTGTTTAGTTGTGGGACACTGGTTCTGATACCATATTAGAATAATAAAGACAGAGAGTGAGAGAGAGAATAGGTTAGGAACCGTATATTCACCGTATATATTACATGTACAAGAGGGGCCTATATATAGGTATATAAGAAGGAATAATACTGACATATTTCAGGGAATGATACTGGTATATTCCAAGGATATGCTAGGGTATAGCTGTACAGTATAAGTATAAATACTACGTGTGATAGTACATGGTAACAAGAAGGATGTCAAGCCAAATTCTAGAGAGTCTATGAGAGTTCCCTACCTTTGGCAGCCAAAGACCATCAAGAGATCAATATTTGAGACAAAGCTTTTTCCATAAAGAATCATTTTCTGAAGCAAATCTCCACCACCATTTGAGGAGGAAACAATCATTCATTTCTCTGATTTTTCTGAATGCCAAACCACCCATGCACTTGTTCACTGTAATTTTATCCCAGTTGACTAGAAAGAGCTTCTTTTTTAATTCACCTCCACCCCATAAGAAATTTTCTTGAATTCTTCAAGATGGTTAGCAACCACATCGGGTATCTTATACAAAGACATATAATATATATAGGTAAAATTTGAAAAACTGATTTAATTAATGAAATTCTTCCACCAAAGGATAGAAACCTTCTTTTCCAAGTTGACAATTTTCTTTTGAAGCTGTCAATAACTGGATTCCCAGTCTTCTTATACCTGGGACTAGCTCCAAGAGGAAGGCCAAGGTATTTCAAAGGACGAGATTTCTTAAAGCATTTCAGGTAGGAAGCTATGTCAACCACCAAGTCATTAGAGACCCTTCACTCCGCAGACTAAACTTTTGGAAAAATTGATTTTGAGGCTAGATAGAACTTTAAAGGACCTTTAGGATTCTTTTGATATTAGTGATCTCATACCAATCTGCTTCATAGAAAACAATTGAGTCATCTGCAAATTGCAAATGACTGATATTTACACCATTAGAACCCACTAAAATTCCTTTAATCAAGTCCAATTCTCTAGACCTTTTGAAAAGGACATTTAAAACCTTCAGATGCTATATTGAAGAGAAAGGGTGATAATGGATCACCCTACCTTAGTCCTCTTTCAACCTCAAACTCTAGAGAAGGAGAACCATTAACAAGAACTGTTATCCTTGATGATGAAATACGGGATTTTATCCAAGATAACCACTTAAATCCAAACCCAAGATTTCCATCAAACTTAGAAGAAAGTTCCAATTAATACTATCGAAAGCTTTTTCAAAATCAAACTTAAGGATAATGCCTTTATTATAGCTCTTTTTGAATAATACTACCGAAGGAATGTGCAAAGGAGGTGACCTGACCTTTAAGTCATACTTCTACTACGAGTTGACCATTCCTATATGGAGCTTATTTGACAATTTTGTATTTTGAATACGTTTCCTGATTCTAAAGGCCTAACTAATTTTGGTCCCATCAAAGGGCCATGCATGTAATTTACTATTTATTGTTGTGACATAAGGATATATAGTTTTAGGAAAATGAATGATATTGAAGAATAAAATATTAAAATTATGTTTGATTTGTAGATAGAGAGAGAGAGAGAGAGAGAGACAAAAGATGATGCAAGCAAAAAAAAAAAAAATTCACCATGTTTAGTTTACATGGAAATCAAGGAAGAAATTAAAATATGGAAGGACAATTATTAATTATGTTAGGATCCATCCTCAATTTTAACACAACTCGTATATTATACGGACGACACAAAACTATAGTTGTAGCTCGATTTAAAAATTAAACCATGTAAATATTGACACATTTAACCTAGTATACAACCCATTTGAATATGTTTATCGATATACAACCTATTTATTTGATAAAATTTAAAAAAAAAAAATATTGCATATACTACCTTAATGTCTTTGCTAGGTATTTATATGAGTTTACATGAGTTTTTTTTTTTTTTTTCCTAGGGGATTCAGTGATAGGTCTCATAAAATATTTAATTAGTATAAGTTCCAATCCAAAATATTTTAACTTAAAAAATTCCTAAATATTTTATTGAAAGTGAAACCAATTTTCCTATGCACAACTCACACCCAACCACTGCAACATCATCACTTTTTTTAAAAAAAAATTTAAAATTAAATAACTTACAATATATAAATCTATTTTTTATTTTAAAAAAAATCATATATTTGGATTCTTAAAATTAAAATATATCAAAGAAGATTCATATAGTATATGAAATTTTGTCAAGAAAATCTTATTTTTTTTAATAGAGAAATTTTGTTCTGTGCACAAAAATTTGAGGTTTTTTGTAAAACAGAAATTATGCCGGTAAGTATTTTTGAGTTGTCTTCAAATTAAAATTACAATCTGCTTCCAATAAATTATCTTACAAATCTTATATCACTAGAAAGCTCTATAAGTCTACTTTTTAACAAAAAAAGATAGAGCTCATTATCTATTTTTCTAACGCAATTTGTGATCATTTTACCATAACAAGTTCAAGCTATCAATTAACAAAGAATTCTATCTTCAAACTAAAACTACAATATGCTCCTAATAAATTAGCTTGCAAATATTATATCACTAAAAATTTCTATGAATCTACTTTCCAACAAAAAATCAGAGCCCAATTTTGATTTTTCTATAACAAGATATAATTATTTTACCACAACATATTCAGAAAATTAGTTAATAGAGAAATTTTGACTTCAAACTAAAACTACAATCTGCACCTAATGAATTAGCCGGCAAATCTTATATTACTAGAAAGCTCTACGAGTCTACTTTCCAACAAAAAATAAATAAATGAGTTAAGTTTCGATTTTTCTATAGCAAGATATAGCCATTTTACCACATCATGTTCAAGATGTCAGTCAACAAAGAAATTTTGTCTTCAAACTAAAATTGCAATATGCTCCTAATTAATTTGCTTGTAAATTTTATCATTAAAAATATTTATGAGTCTACTTTCTGTTGGAGTATAGCCTCCCACATTGACAGCATGGAATTGAAGTCCAAAGAAGAAAAGCTGAAGGCAGAGAAAAAGCCAGAGAGGATTTAGATTCTGTTATTTTTGTTATACAACCATCATTTTCTGTTAGGCAGTTATTCAATTATTATATAGTATAAATACTAAAGGCCCTTCCTGTATTCACATTTAAGAACTTCATTTTATTCAATTCAGATTACCAGAACTCTGTAGTTCTCCCAATTTCTCTCTGTTTTCCAGTTTTTCTTCTCTATTCATCAAGTTCTCAACATGGTATCAGATTGAAAACCATACTTGCTTCCGCATATTTCCTTTTTCCTCATCTTGCAATCTACATTGCAAATTCTGCTCAGAAACTTTCTCGAGAATCTTACGTTTCTTGCATTTTCTTGGTAAAATGACAGAAGCAAACTCTGTCAATTCTTCAGAATCTTCTCGTCCCTTTAATCCTTCAGATGATTCCTCTAGCCCATACTATCTTCATCCTAGTGATAATCCGGGTTCTCTCTTGGTCTCAGAAGTCTTTGTAGGAGACAACTACATCGCTTGGAGTCGATCGATCACCATTGCTCTAACTGTCAAGAACAAGGTAGCTTTCATTGATGGTTCGATTACTGCTCCTCCTACTAATCAGCGTGTTAATCATACTGCTTGGCTCCGTGCCAATAATTTGGTCCTTTCTTGGCTCATGAATTCTATTTCTAAAGATATTAGAAATAGCTTGCTTTATGTTGCATCTGCTGTAGATCTCTGGAATGAGTTAAAAACAAGATATTTGAGAAGCGATGGCCCAAGGGTTTTTCATCTTGAAAAATCTCTAAGCTGTATCAACCAGGGTTCATCTTCTATTACAGAGTATTTCAGTGCTTTTAAGACTCTTTGGGATGAGTATGTCAATTATAGGCCATTCCCAACCTGTACATGTGGCAAGATGGCTTCCTGCACCTGTGATTTGTTCACTTTCTTGTTACGTCGACAGCAGTCAGATTACGTGCTGAAGTTTCTTGTAGGCCTAAATGATTCTTATGCTTCAGTAAGAAGCCAATTGTTACTTGCTGTTCCATTGCCTAGCATGGCTAAAGTGTTTTCTTTGCTGCTTCAAGAAGAAAGCCAGAGACAATTGACTAATTTTACAAAGACTGAAACACATGCTTTGTTAGCAAAGCAGTATACTCAGCCCAATCAGCTTCCTCCGTCCAAGATCTTCAAAGACAAGTCGAAGAAATCCTCACTACATTGCACTCACTGTGGCTACAATGGTCATACAATTGACAAGTGTTTTCAATTGCATGGTTATCCCCTTGGATGGATTGGACCTAAGGGAAAAAGAAATCCTCCCTCTGCACATGCAGCCATTTCAACTGATGAGGTCTACATTCAGAATAACAATGAAAACCAAAGGTTTAGTTTCACTGCTGAAGAATTTAATAAGCTCCTAGCACTTGCCAATTCAACTTCATCTACTCAGAATACTGGTACATCCACACCAGCAGTCCACCTAGCCACTTCCCCTCAGTTTTCTGGTAACCCTTTTAATCAATGTCATTCTGCCTCTACCAAGTTAAATTCTGCATTTTCTTGGATCTTAGATACCGGTGCAACAGATCATATGATCTGTTCACCCCTATTATATTCTTCTACTCCTAAACCCATTACAAATTCCATAAATCTTCCTAATGGACAAACTGTTCCAGCATTATATACTGGAACTGTAAGAATCTCTAGCACATTACATTTAAATAATGTCTTGTGTGTTCCTAGCTTTTCATTCAATCTCTTATCTGTTTCTAAACTAACCAAAGAATCTAATCTTTGTCTATCCTTTTTTGGTTCTCATTGCCTTTTACAGGACCAATCAATGAAGAAGATGATTGGGATTGCCTTTGAGAAACAAGGACTTTATCATCTCTCCCACGCTTCCTCGAAAGCTAATTCCTGTCAGCAATATCAGTTTACTTCCACACCAATCTTTGCATCAGCCACTACTCAAAATCAGTCAAACCTTTGGCACTACAGATTAGGTCATGTCTCAAATTCTCGAATTCCTTTTCTTAGACAAATAGACAATTCAATAGCATTTGATTGTACAAATGTCTATGAAATCTGTCCACTAGCAAAGCAAAAAAGGCTTCCTTTCTTTGTATCACAAAGTACTTCTAATAAAGAGTTTGATTTGATTCATTGTGATATATGGGGTCCATTTGCTCCTATCTCATATTCTGGTTTTAAATTTTTCCTAACCATAGTAGATGATTTTACAAGATGTACTTGGGTCTATATGCTTAAACATAAATCTGAGGTTTCCTCTTTACTGCCCAATTTTTTTAAAATGGTCACAACTCAATTTCACACTTCTGTCAAAACCATAAGAACAGACAATGGTTCAGAATTTATCCTTACAGAATTTTATAGTGAAAATGGAATTTTACATCAAAAAAGTTGTGTAGAAACCCCACAACAAAATGGAGTTGTTGAAAGGAAACATCAACACTTATTAACCACAGCTAGAGCCTTGATGTTTCAAGCAAACTTACCTTTAATTTTTTGGAGCGATTGTGTATTGACTGCAGCACATATTATAAATCGAATTCCAACTCCTCTTCTCCAAAACAAAACACCTTTTGAAATGCTATTTCACAAATCACCAAATCTTTCTCATTTAAATGTTTTTGGATGTTTATGCTTTGCCTCTACAATTACTAATCACAGACAAAAGTTCAATCCAAGGGCAACTAAATGTCTATTTCTAGGATATCCTTCTGATGTCAAAGGCTATAAACTCATGGACTTAAACACAAACAAAATCATCATTTCCAGAAATGTAGTGTTTCATGAAACCAACTTTCCATTCAAAATTCTTCCAATTAATTCTGAAATACCTACTTGTTTGTTTCCTCCTTCAGCATTCCAACATGATTCCTCTCATATCAATACTAATATCCCTTTTGATCACAATAATTCCTCAATGACTTCTAGTGAATCAGATTCCTCTCAAACTGACCATCAAACTGACTTAGCAGATTCCATTCCTACTGGTTCACACATCAGAAAATCATCCAGAATTAAACAAACACCAAAATTTTTGCAGGATTATTATTGTGGTACTGTCTCATTGTTTCCTTATGCAAACAGCTCATCTGCTTCTATTGGTTGCTCCTCTAACACAGGTAATCTCTATCCCATCTCATCTTTTATCTCTGTCAATAGACTTTTAGCACCACACAAAGCCTTTTTAGCTTCAATATCTGTTACCAAAGAACCCAAAACATACAAACAAGCTGCAAAATTACATGAATGGCAAGTTGCTATGAGAAATGAACTCAATGCTTTAGAGTTAAACAAAACCTGGGAACTTGTTACTCTCCCCAAAAATAAACAGACCATAGGTTGTAAATGAGTTTTTCGAGTGAAATACAAGGCTGATGGAACTATAGAAAGACATAAAGCAAGGCTGGTCGCCAAAGGCTACACTCAACAAGAAGGATTAGACTTCTTTGATACTTTTTCTCTAGTGGCAAAACTTACTTCAATTCGTTTATTGTTACCTGTTGCTGCTATTAGGGGTTGGCATATTCACCAATTAGATGTAAATAATGCCTTTTTACATGGTGACTTACATGAAGAAGTTTACATGGAAGTGCCCCCTGGTTTGGATGTTAAACAGCCTAATATAGTTTGTAAATTGTTAAAAAGTCTCTATGGCCTGAAGCAGGCCTCTCGGCAATGGTTTGCAAAACTCTCCCAAGCTCTTCTTGATTATGGCTTTACTCAAGGCAATTCTGATTGCTCACTTTTCATTAAGAAAACTGCCACTTCTTTCATAGCATTACTAGTGTATGTAGATGATGTTCTACTAGCTAGTGATAGTCTACTTGAGATTCAGCACCTCAAGATATTTCTGCATGATAAATTCACAATCAAGGACTCGGGGCAGCTGAAATACTTCCTGGGATTGGAAGTAGCCAGATCAAAGTCTGGAATTTCTCTTTACCAAAGAAAGTATGCTTTGGACATACTTCAAGATACAGGTCTCATAGGTTCCAAGCCAGCTGCATTTCCAATGGAATCTAATCTTAAACTTAGTGCAGATGATCCCACTCTTTATGAGGATGTCTCGGGCTACAGAAGATTAATTGGCAGACTACTATATTTGACAATTACAAGGCTTGACTTGGCTTATTCTGTTCAGGTTCTTAACCAGTTTCTTGCTAAACCAGCAGTATCTCATTATCAAGCTGCCATTCGTGTGCTTAGATACTTAAAAGCAACACCAGGCCAAGGTTTATTCTTCTCTTCATCTTCAGCTTTAGAGTTGAAAGCCTTTTCTGATAGTGACTGGGCAGGCTGCTTAGACACCAGGAGAAGTGTTACAGGTTATGCAATTTTTCTAGGAGACTCACTAATTTCATGGAAATCGAAGAAACAAGTTACAGTTAGCCGATCATCTGCAGAAGCAGAATATAGGGCTCTTGCAGCCACAACATGTGAGGTACAGTGGTTACTTTATGTTCTTCAAGATCTCAGTGTTGATCATCCTCAGCCAACAATGCTCTACACTGACAGCAAATCAGCTTTGTCCATTGCAACCAATCCAGTACAACATGAGAGGACTAAACACATTCAAATCGATTGTCATCTTGTTAGGGAAAAACTGCAGCAGAATGTTATAAAGCTCTTCTATATTCCCTCCAGATTACAACTAGCAGATATCTTTACAAAGCCTCTTGGATCACTACCTTTCCATCATAATTTGCGCAAGATGAACATTATAAATATACATGCTCATCTTGAGGGGGGGTGTTGGAGTATAGCCTCCCACATTGACAGCATGGAATTGAAGTCCAAAGAAGAAAAGCTGAAGGCAGAGAAAAAGCCAGAGAGGATTTAGATTCTGTTATTTTTGTTATACAACCATCATTTTCTGTTAGGCAGTTATTCAGTTATTATATAGTATAAATACTAAAGGCCCTTCCTGTATTCACATTTAAGAACTTCATTTTATTCAATTTAGATTACCAGAACTCTGTAGTTCTCCCAATTTCTTTCTCTGTTTTCCAGTTTTTCTTCTCTATTCATCAAGTTCTCAACTCCAACAAAAAAAAAAAAAAACTCAATTTTGATTTTTCTAAAGTAAGATATGAATATTTTACCACAATTTGTCAAGCAAACTGCAAGAACCCGAGAGTAGTATTTTTTTAGACTTTTGCTACTTCTAGCTGGTTTAATTGATAAAATGAGTTAAGTTTTCAATTATTAATAGAAAATATGACTATTTTATCACAACGTACTTATTCAGGCATGTCGAGCATAAAACAGTCGAAGAGATTAATGGATTAATATTTGTGCAATTGCAAGTTTGTGTGGTCGTGTTTGCTGTGATATAATGTTTGTGGAAATTATAGAAATATTGCAAGTATGTGTGGTGGTGGTACTAGACAAAATTCTTTGTTTGCTTGAGAGAAATTTCATCTGAAGAACAAACAAAATCATTACATGTATTTAATAATGCATTGAAAATTCTATGTTCATTAGAAAAGCAGTAATACTCCGACATTAATAATACCCAAAAAAAAAGTTATAAAAGAGTATATAATTAAAAGAAAAATATCAACAGAGAATGTTATCGAACAGAGGTAAACAAAGTCTGTAATGATAAACTTCCATGTTGATCAGTGGCAGCAAGATGGATTCATGTGATTGCATTTGATCTCCATCAAACGTTAGTATTGCTCTCAATTAGTTTCTTATTCTGCAAAGCCTTAGTTGGAACCAACTCAAGTTATATTCTACGCAATATGGTGTTAGATATAGTGTGTTTATAAGTATGTGATAGTCTCTAAGAATATAAGCCAGTGTTAATTCTACATGGTAGGATGATCGACTTAGCTGTCTTGAATTAGTAATATAACATAAATAAATAAATAAAAAATAGTAACAACACATCAAATCATCCTGCAACATACTGTTCCTGACAACTAACTTTAGTTTCAAACAGATTATTGTAAATAGAAATACAAAATTTGAAGTGTTAATCTTTGAGTTCACAGTAGCAACTTTTTCCAGGCAACTAATTTTAGTTGTATTGAATAAAAAGAAACAGGGTAAATTATATTAATCTTTTTTGAAATTTTTGACAATTACATTGACCTTTTTTGAAAATTTTGGAATTATATCGACTTTTTTTACTTTACCTAATAATATACAAATACCTCTCTTTCAGTTAAATTTTTTTTCTAAAATGAAAAAATTACCCATTTGAAAAAAAATTCAATTTTTTTTATTTTTATTTTGACTATTTTTTTATTTTTATATAAAATAAAAATAAGTTATTTACCTTTAATTTATTTTGATATAAAATAAAAAATATATAGAAAGAATTAGTCAAATTGAAAAAATAAAATACAATAAGAGGGGCAATTTTATTATTTTGATTAAAAAAATTGATTAGAGGAGGGTATTTGTGTATTCTCAAGTAAAATAAAAAATATTAATATAATTTTAAAAACTTAAAAAAAAAATTAATTTAATTATCAAAAATCTTAAAAGAAATTCATGTAATTTATCAAAAAAAATTATTATTATAGAGACGAGTAAAATAAAAAAGATTATATGATGAACTCCTTGAAATCCCTAGACTCTACTCGGGTAAAACATAAGGTAAACTTGGTAAAAAGTAGAAGAGTCTTCACCAAGCAAACTACAATTTTAGTGTATTTAATTTTTTTTTTCTTTTATGAAAGAGGATATTGGAGGCAGTAAAACAGTTGCTGCACGTGAATTAATTGGGATAAAGGCCATAGATTGTCATTGTCATTATGGTCACCATATATGCAAGCAAGCAAGAGCTCTAATCACATCACATCATATATAATATCATATATAAAAACGAAAGGACAAAAGACTACTCAACCTTTCCACTGGTTGAAGATGCAGCGACAATCAATGACACCTCCACTGTATCCCCCTAACGTACGGTACCATACAGTTGCACCGACACCAACCAATTTTAGAATAATGTTATATGATCTAATGCATTTTTTATTTTTTTTTAAAAAATATTTAAATAATATGAGTGTTATGAGAATAAATAATTTTTTTTTTTTAGAGAACTTCAATCTCCTGTTTGATAGTTACTTTAAAAAAAAAAAAGGATAAATTACGTTTATTTTTTTTTGAGGTTTTTAATAATTAAATTGACATTTTTTTAAAATTTTTAAAATTATACTGACATCTCTTATTTTATTTAACAATATACAGAAACTTTTCACTGGTCAATTTTTTTTTAAAATGATAAAATTGTCTTATTTATTTATTTATTTTTATATTTTTATAACTTTGAACAATTTTTTTTTTACTTTTTTTAAAGATTTTTATTTAAAAATAAATTTAAGATAAATAACTTATTTTTATTTTATATAAAAATAAATTTAAAATTTTTATTAATATTTCTTTGGAAATAAAAAAAAAATTAGTTAAAATTTTAACAATTAAAAAAAATATAAGAAATAATTTTATCATTTAAAAAAAAAAAAATTGATTAAAAAACTATCTGTATATTATCAATTAAAACAATAAAAATTAATATAATTTTAAAAATTATAAAAAAAATTAATATAATTATCAAAAACACCCATAAAATATAATTTATCTTAAAAAATTTATAACTAAATCAGTCATAACTATGAGACTGACATATATTTGGGATTTCAAGAAATCTGTACGTTTTTGTTTGTCGAAAACTTGAATAACGTTTTCATTTACTAATTTGCTAATCATTAAACTATGAGATCCTGTTTTGGTAAAGTTGTAATAACTACCAACCTGTTTTCTTTTCTTATTTTATTTTATTTTTTGCTTTACTTAATTTTATATAATAAATAATGTGACATTATATTATTAATAATATTTTAAATATATTACAAATATTTTATTAATAATTTTTTGTTATATTTATTAAAAATTGGAGGCACAACTCTAAATTAATTCGATTCTTAAAACTTAGGTGTTAAAAAAAAGGAGAAATGACTCTTATATATAGACCAGATGAGTTAAAGACGGGACATGTGAAACAATTCAACACGCTTCCTAGACCACATTGCCCGCAAAGGGAAGACAGGTGAGCTGTGCATATAACCTAAAGTTAGAGCTCTGACAGGTCTCTGATATCATTTTAAAAATTGAAGACCCAACTTTAAATTACGTCGATCCTTAAAACTCAGGTGTTAAGGAAAGGAAGAGGGCCCTTACATATAGACCAGAGGAATTAGAGACGGGCGATGTGGGACAATCCAATAATATTATTTAAGATACGAATTTTGGTACTAAAATTTAAAACCTGTAGCATTATTTTTTTAAGTGTTAATTAAGTCTTAATTCTTTAAAAAATGTGTTATATTATTATAAGATCTACACATATTTTTAATCTAAGGTAAATGACTCAATTATTTCTTATTTTGAAATTAAATCTATTATGATGACATAACACTTATACTTTTACTTATAATTTTTTATTATAAATGACAATATTACCACAATCCTAGAAAAATCTCAATTCCCTTCCCGATCTCATCCCTTTAATCGCCCCAACCTTTTTTTGTATCTTTCCCAATTTTTCTCACATATGACGAAGGCCTCAGCCAAAAACTTCCATTGCAACGACCACCAGAATTTTTTTAAGAACTTGAAAACAAAATTCTGTTGAAGACTCCAAAAAAATATTATATAAGAATGCAAATATGAAAATTTTATTATTTTATTAAAAAATAAAACATAATTATATCCAGTTTTCTTATGGGATACTTGTCCAAAACAAAAAAAAAAAAAGAATATTCAGTATTCAATATTTTATATGATTTTATTTTTTATCCAATGTAATTATATCCTGTCGAGTCTAACAGTTCTATCCTGTTGTTGACATGGCCGCGGGGTATTACCTTCTCCAACACTCCCAATAACTCATTGACTATTAGAAAGTTTGGGCTGGTCCGTAGGCTGTAGGCTCTGGGGCAAGACTTGCAAAAAGTTTTTACGTCCTGCCCCGCCAGGCCCGGCCCAAATATATGGTTATTATACTATATATAAACAAATATATAATTTTATACCAGTTAGACTACTAGGCTTTTAATTCTATCATTTCATTATATATTACTTGATAATGCCAATACTATATATATATATATATATATATATATATATATATATTTTTTATTTGGTTATTTCACTCTTATTGCAATTTTGTTAATTTTTTTAGAATATAAAAGGTCACGTTTTCAAAATTGCCTCCGCCCGCCCTGGCAGTCTCATATTTTTATTTTATGATAAATTTTTTTAAATCTTCTACAATGGTATAGATGAATTAATATTTTTAAATAAAGAAAAAATATTACCTAGAAGATACAATAATTTAAAATTAATTTTGAAAAAGATGTTGTTGAGAGGATGAACCCCTCTCCTGCTAATTCAATTTCTTCAACACCTCACAAAGTAATAACAATAATAATAATAATAAGGACAAAGCTAAAACTTAGCTAACAAATGTTTATACCCATGGCCCTTCTCTCTTTATCTCCCTATGTGATCCGAAACAAGTGACATGATAATTCATAAAGTAATGGGAGAAAAATATGTAAGTCCTGTTTGAAGTCAAATTGCTTTATGAAAGTGATTGGAAATGTTTCTGAAAAATAGTTTATCCAGTCATCTCAACATAAATATTCTCAAAATTTTCAAATTTTAAACCAAGACAACCCACCGGATTAAACACACCACTTTGCCATGAACGAAGGTGTAATTTGGTCAAATTGATGCATTTAGGCCTTCAATTTGACTTTTTATTAGTCTAAAAATTCTCATATTTTGAACCAAGACAACCCATTGGATTAAACATACCACTTTGCCACGAGCAAAGGTGTAGTTTGGCCAAATTGATGCATTTAGACCTTCAATTTGACTTTTTACTATTTTTGAAAAGTAACATTTCTTTAATTACTTCAAATAAGAAATTCTGATTGAGTTGCTATTTGGGACAAATTTCTTCCTTTTTTTATCTATTTTTTTTTTCTATTTTGGGCTCAATTTAAAAAGCCCCAATCTTGATTTTATCCAAATTTTTCTATAAATATGATGCAAAAAATTATAATGATTCAATTTTCATTAATAATAATGCAACATGAAAACGTGAAGGAGAAACAAATACATTCAATTTCTTAGTAACCAAGAATAAAGGGGACTCTTTACCCAAAGAGAACAACTCACAAATTTCTAAACAAAAATATTATTGATAAAAACTGAAGAATAAGACTGCTTTACATCACACACACACACACACACACACATATATATATATAAGCTAAGACTACTATTAATCTGAATAGAAATCTGCTAATTCCTTAGACTAGTCTTATTATTCTTAAGAAACTGGAACAATTTTGAAAAATAGGAAAAATTTAAAAATAAAAAAAAAAAAATTGGGGCTTTTTAGAAACTTAGAAACCAAATCAAACTAGAAAACTATCATTGCAAACAGAAGTTAATTCAGACTTCCCTAAACAAAGTAATTGCAAAATTAAAACTTACTAAAAATGGCAAAAAAAAAAAGTCAAATTGGAAGCCTAAATGAAGTCGTTTGGCCTCGAGGCAGCTTTAGTCATAGTGGAGTGATAAGTATTGTCCGTCTCGCCTTTTTGGGTCAAGATAGGGTCTCCATTCCCAAAAATGTGACTAGCCAACTCTGCTAGTACTTTTTGTTGGAATGGGACTTGGAGTGTTCTCATTGTTCTTCAAATGCCTCAGCAACTTGTTCTACATCCGTCCCATTCACTTGAAGAGAACTCGACCTCGAGTTACAATCGAGATAGAGGGGAACTTCTGCATGGTTCTCATAGATGTAAGCAACATTGAAAGTTTGTGAAATTCCCATATTTTTTGGCAAGTCAACAATATAAGCATTATCATTGACCTTGTGCAAAATTTTGTATGGCCCATATTTCTTTGGCTTCAATTTTGTTGTAGCTACCAACTAGAAATCTCTCTCTGTGCAAGAAGACCATAACATAATATCCTTCTATAAACACCTTGTTGCCCAAATATTTACCCTATAGAGGAGGTGAATAGGGTATATTGCAAATATTGATTTCTTTTTGAAACTTTAAAAATGAATGTTGTAAATGTAAAAATAAATAAACAATAAAGAGAGAGAGAGAGAGAGAAAGAGAGAGAGAGAGAGAGAGAGAGCAAATACAACAGTTTTATGAGGTTCGAAAAACTTCTTACATCATCGACTCAAGCATCTCCACTTATGTTTTTTCACTATTATGACTTTATTGTTGGTGGAAACTAAACCTTTACAATGTGGAGACCGCAACCCTCTTATCCTAGCAAAATATACTATTTTGCGTCACCGGGTAGCACCTACCCATGACTCTCACTGCAATGAGATGACACAGAGATATTTACCAAATAGCACTCTCTTCTAGAGTAGTTTTGGCACAATAAAATGCTCACTCTTTATAGATAGATCAATTGTAAGCTCAGAGTATTCAAAGATTAGTAGAACTTTTAGATCTAGATTTTCAATATTTGGATATAAAGTCAAGAGTAAAGATGTAGGAGTGTAAACATGTAAGAGATGACATAGAATGCCCTAGAGAACCTTTATTTATAGCTCTTAAAAGAATATATCCGTTGGTTTTAAAAAAAAAAGTCATTTCTCCCATTTTTGCCTGTTCAAAATTTGAATTTACGATTACCAAATCGACAAATTCAGTCGACTAAATCATCAACCAGTCAATTAGATAGAGGACTGGTCAACTAATTAGGTTAACTGAATTGTCCAGAGGCTTTGAGGTTCAATTGTTCAATAACAATTAGACGACTAGTTCTGATTTACACTGTTTTTAGCCTTTGAAAAAATAGTTGACTGGTTTTCTTTAAAGGCCGACTGATTTGGACAGTGAGTCTTAGGTTGTTTTGTAAAAGGCCATTCAATCAATTGATTCTTGGAACTAGTCGACTGGTTTGATCAGTCTAAGAGTAAGCCTTTAAGAATCAGTTGACTGGTTCTATGAATTGGTCGACTAGTTTAGACAGTGAGTATCTTCTAGCTTATTTTTCTCAGTATACTTTTATCAAAAATTTTTGAATTTTTAAAACTTAAAGTATGGCATTTGTTTTGTTTTGAAAAACCATTTGATGTTAGTTCTTAAATGATCATTTTTAAATGGTAAGAGCTTACGAACGATGATCAATCTAACCCTAAATCACTCAAAATCCAAAATAAGGAAAATAAAAGTCTTCACTTGACTTATCTAGAATCCTTGGGCTTGAGTGTGTCCATTTTCTTAATTCAACATGAGATCATTCCACATGATTTGATTCTTCCCTTGAAGCATGTTCTTGAGTGGAACCCTTTAGTTTGATGGACTTTGCCATTTCTTGGTCACTAATCTTCTTTGAACTAGATCACCTATTTGCATTGTCACATGGATAAAACATTAGTTTATTAGGATAATGTTTTGTTATCAACAAAATTACTGAGACGCCCTTAGTTGAAAACCTTTAGGGCTAATAACCTTAGCACGTTTATGCTTATTTGTAATCCTCTTGTATTTGGCATTGGTTTGTTCTAATTTTTACTTCACATCAGCATGTACTGTTAGGCATGTTCTGCCATATTCTTTACTTCAACATTCACACCATGGCCCTTAGGCAATTAAACCAAGTCTACAGTATGCTTTGGCTGAGTGATATAGAAAACTGTAGAAGGTGTTCTTCCTGTGGCATTATAAACAACATTGTTATATGCAAACTCAGCTTGTGGCAAGGCATGATCCCATTGCTTGGGCCTATCTCCATAAATGTTGCGAACTAGATTGCCCATGTTCTATTTGTGACCTCAATTTGACCATCTATTTAGGGATGAGTTGTAGTACTGTACTTCAAAAAAGTGTCAGACATTCTCTGCAAAGTAATCCAAAAGTGGCTAAGGAACTTTGTGTCATGATCTGAAGTAATGGACTATGGAACTCCATGGAGTCTCACAATCTCTTAAAAGAACAGTCATGCAATGTATGAAGCATCTGATGTCTTTCAGTATGGAATGAAGTGCACCATCTTAGAGAACCTGTCAACAACTACAAAAACAAAATCTACCCCTCATTGTGTTTGCAGTAGTCCTAACAAAAATTCCATAGACTGGTCTTCCCAAACAGAATTAGGAATAGGTAAAGGAGTATAAAGACCAATGTTTTTTAACTGACCTTTAGATACTTGACAGGTGTAGCACTTTCTAACATATTTACCAACATCCCTTTTGACTTGAGGCCAAAAATACCGGTTCACTACACTTGCTATTACCTTATTTGTGCCTATATGTCCAATTAATCCACTGTTATGTAGATCACGAATCAGCTTATCTCGCAATGATGTTTGTGGGATGCACAAATAGTTGCCTTCGAACAAGTACCCCTCATGCACATAGAAATCTGTAACAACTTGAGATTCATTGCACTTGGCCCAAATTTTCTTGAAATCTGCATCTTCTTCATACATTTCTTTTAGGAACTTAAATCCCACAACCTCTTGAGCCAATCTAACAAAAATATTAGCCCTTCTGCTTAACGCATTTGTAACTTTATTTAAGCTGCTAGATTTGTATTTGATGACAAAAGGTAACTTCTGAAGGAAATGACCATTTCATATATATCTTATTCAAGTGTTTTTGGCTGTTGATGTACTTTAAAGCTTGGTGATTTGTGTAAAGCACAAACTCTCGCTGCACAAGATAATATTCCCAATGCTTCAAAGCTATAACAATCGCATAGTATTCCTAATCATAGGTACTCCATTTTTGATGAGCCTCACTCAGTTTTTTACTAAAGAATGCCACTGATCGCTTCTCTTGAGACAATATTGCCTCAATGCCAACTCCACTTTCATCACATTCTACTTCAAAAACCTTCTCAAAGCTAGGTAAGGCCAAAACTAGAGCAGTGCACAACTTCTCTTTAATCAAGGTGCAGCTTTTCTCTGCCTCTTTACCCCAATTAAACTTCCTATTTCTTCAAGCATTCAATAATTGGAGCTATAATTGCACTGGAATTATGGATAAATCTATGGTAGAATGTCATTATGTCACAACCAATTTCTAAAACCCTATTGTCACCCCCCGAATTCCCGCGAACCCGAGGCGCGAGTAACGAAACTAAAAGAAAATGAAATAAAATATAAAAGACAACTTAATGGGTTCAACTCAAACTTACATTCATGTACTTCAACACAGAAACATGTAAAGTACATTCAAAATAACATATTGTTCACATCAGTTAGGCTTAAGCCCTTACATCTCAAAATGTGCCCCAAGGGGCAAAACACTTCAAGTTCTTTCTTTCACTAAAACATCATCGAATCTCACGTAGCCGGAGTGTCATCTGAAATGGTGTCCCACGAATGGGTCAACTCAACTGCTGGTATAATATAATGCTAATGCAAGAAACAAAATTAAGGCGTGGCATGTGTGAGTGTACAGTTATATCTACATGTCACACAATTCATCCACATCATGCAAGGAACAAAAATTCAGGCGTGGCATGTGCGAGTGTACAGTTGTATCTACATGTCATACAATTCATTCATATCAGGCACTGACAAGATTCATAACGCATTCATACAAACTTTACACTACATCCATGAATTCCTTAACGCGATGATCATGAGAATATGCATGACACACCTACGCAACTCTATGCCACACCCATGTCTCACTTTACGGACCTTCCCTGCAAGGCCTACAAGTACCTCAATATGTCTCGCTTCACGGTCCGAAACCCGTCTGGCATGCGAGTAGCAATGGCCGATTTTGGATTTTTCACCGCAAGATCTACACCCTCATAATGCACAGCACCACATACTTAACTCACACCATGTTCCAAGGAATCACGCTATGCCAATATGCTCTAATTCCACCATGCCATAATGTAATCTCGATAAAGCATCTTATCCACATATGAAGCATGCTTTAGACAATGCATTACATAATAACATTTCAATCACAAAATCCTTTCATCAAGGGTACATTCCATACATAGTTCACTTAAACACATGATTTAAGTTACACGGTTTATAATCTTAACAATTCTCGAAAATATAATTCACACATTATGCTAACACATGGAATGTACATATAGTCATGATCCACATCCATCACTTAACCAAACATTCAAAAAGATAATAAGAAACATATAAGCATATAAGCAATCAAACAAATATGTGAATCATCAAGTCAACATGGCAATTATTCCTAACTTAATCCTATTTCTTACTTAGCAAAATATATCATACCTAATGGGTTGTCTCAACCCAAGAAGTCGTACTCATAGCATAGCGGAACTAAGAGTAAGAATGCAGAAGGTCAGACCACCTTCTCTTTGCCTTTCAGTGTTCCTAAAATCATGAAATATAACTCAGTTCATTTGCTACTTGAATTATGTTATTCATCAAATTTTATATTTTTATTTCATGAGTTTCTATTTTACTAAAATAGACTCTACCATTGAGTCCGGAACGTCGAACAAAGTCGATTTAGGCTTTCGCGGAATTCAATTCGAGCATCTGTACTAAAAAGGGTAAAACGGTAATTTTGTCAGTCTTGTCCCGAACCCTATCGTGGTCCTTAGAATGTTCCATATAGCTTATATATAATTTTCTAAGTTTTTTAGACCTCATTTGGTATCTTCTTTTGGTCATCGGGACACATCGGTCATTTGTTATTTTATACGTTGACTGTTCTGGAGTCTTAATTACGCTTAGGACAATTTATTAGATCAGGTTGGCATTCATTTGGTCTCTACTTTGTACTTACCATACTCAGGGGCATTTTGGTCATTTAATATTCTTACGCGTCACATTTTTCGGAACTTCGTTTGTTAATATGGACCTCATCGTTGAGTCTAGAATGTCCGACATAGTTAAGTTGGACTATTTTTTATGTTTAATTAGCCCTAGGTATCACTAGGAGTATTACAGTCATTTATCATTTGCGTGTCTCTATTTTTCAAAGTTTAATTCTCCAAATCGGACTCCACCGTTAAGTCCAGAATACTCGAAATAGTAAAAATGCACTATTCATCTATTTATTTTGGACTTCGTTTGACTCATTTAATGACCAAGGGTAAAATAGTCATTTTACCTAATTAATAAAATAATTAAATAAATTATTTAATTATTTTTCAGGGGCTTATTTAAATAAATTTTCTAGAATCTGGGCCATAACAAAATTTATTAAAACTTATAGGGTCAAACTGTAAATAGTTAAAGCCCCGGTTTATTTCTTTTAATTTTAAACAGTGAACCAGAGGGTTTATTTTGGTTTTAAGTGAACCGGTCCAGGGTCGCACTGGATCAACCGGTCTGACCGGGTTCAACATGTCATGCTGACGTCAACCCTATATTTTTAAAACACATTCTCTCCAAAATGACGTAGCATCACTTAAGTGGGTACCCGTTTTGGTTTCGGTCGGGGCCCAACCCAAGTTCAACCTAGAGTCCGACCCGAACAATGTCATCTTCCCTCTCGATTTTTCGATAAAGGAGCCCTAGGGTTCTGTCGCCATATCCGGCGACGGTCAACTTTTTCCAGCCAATTTTCAATGCTTTCAAAATGTGGTTTTCTTCCATTTTTCTCAAGGATCTCATATCCAAGCTCGGTTTTGGATTTGGATCACTAGATTTTCACAAATAGGGGAGAAACCACAGCTCTGACCAACTGTGTTCTCCCTATTTTGTGCTTGTTTGTTAGTTATTTTGAGCCCTTTCTTTTTCTAATGTTCTCCTGCACTCAAGGGGATTAAATCCCCATAATTTGTTTATGTTTTAAAACATAAAATCATAGAAATCCAACTCTCTCTCTCTAACCTGCAACTGACCCAAACTGCTCCATCTTGCCACCATTTTTGTTGATTCTTTTTGCAAAAATTTCCTTACATTTTACTCTACAAGACCCTACAATTTAAATCAACCATCATGTTTTAAAATTTGAAAATAGAAATTAAGTTTACCTTTCTTCTTTTGAATTTTCTCACTTCCCCTTCTTGATCTCTCTCCTTGGTTTAGCCTCTGAGCCTTTCTGTATCTCCCAAACTTCACCCTCTCTCTCAGTCTTCACTTTTTCCCTTCTGATCATCTATCCAACGTACACCCATATACCTATACACAACTTTACACAAAACCACCAACCCTACCCACGGTTTCTCACTCCCTCTGACTTTCCTACTGATTTCCTTCTTTTCTTCACTGACCTGTAATAAATGCTTGCTTGTATTTGGGTTTACCTATATGTATTTTATATTATACACACACATCCACTTGCACACACACACACCAACACATTGATACACATACACAGCAGCCACATACAGGCTCACTACAGCCTACACACACACATACAGCCTTTTATGCACTTCTTCTTTATATATATATATATATATACATACATTACATTAAACATATATATGTATATACACATACACATACATAACTTACATATCATACATGCATATAATATATATATATATATATATATATACATATATGTATATTCCACCACATATATACATACCCACACATACATAATGCACATATCATATTCACATACTTCTTTATTTAAAAAAAAAAATTCATTCCGAAATTTTGGATCTTTACACGATTATGACCCAAGATCCTTGTTCTTTAAGTTGAGTGTTTTAATGGTTACACTCTAGTTAAAACATCATCTTTTTAATGATATTTTAGTCTTCTAATATCATATTTTAAAGTCTCAAAAGAATGCCCTAAAAGTCCTTTAAAATAACCCCAACGAAGCTTGAAATGAAAAAAAAGGAGAAAAAAAAAAAAAAGTGGTTGGACCGGCCAATTAGTGAATAGTACTGGTCAACCGGTTTATTAAAAAAATAAACAAAGTGCTACAAGTGCAAATTAACTGGTCAGCCGGCGAACAGCACCGGTTGACTAGTCGGGCTGACCCATTAGTTGTTTTCTTGTGACTTTCTCAAACTATTTTGGTTCCTTCTTCAACTTTAATGGTTTTCAAGTATATATTAAGTATTTTTCATATTTTTAGCACCAATTTCATGAGGTTTCATGCATTAAAAACAAGAAGAAATATACTAAGTTTTATACAAATTTCATGTTCCATAAATCCAAAAAGGATCAAAAGATAGTTAAGTGCCCTACCAAAATTACATCAACATAATCATTAAAAGTTCATACATAGTCTAGATACAATTCACATGATCTATTCCAAAAGAATATACAATCAATAAGTTTCTCAAAAAGTTCATGGTAGTCATATATACAAAAATGGTGATCTTTTCTAAAATAGCTTACAATAGTCCTTCAAGTGTTACCTTAAAAACATGACCCATCAAAAGTATACACATGTTCAATTTTGTTCAAAAATGAAAATCATTACAAGCCTCCACATAAGGGGGGATCATCCAAGTGCACACAAAAATGTAGTCTTCCCAAAAACAACTTCAAGAGTATTCTTCAACTAGCGACCTTCTCTTTGCCAGCTCTTGCATCTAGTAGGGGTCAGTTCAACAACCCCAGTAGAAGGAAATCTAAACATGGGTAAGAAAATATGTTGGCAAGTGTATGCTTGTGCACTTGTAATGACAATCAAGTGTTCATCAAGCATGCATCATCAACAAAGCAAGAAATTCAAAGGATAACCAAGCTCTTAACATATCAAAGTATACAACCATGAAAGAGGAACATTGTCTAATGAAACAATATACATGAACAAACAATTTAGGACTTCATTTATTCAGTTTCATTCAACTCATCAAAATCTTCATTTCATTCTCTCAAGTTTTAATCCCAAGACTATATTCCTAGTTGGCCCCTAGTAAGCCTTGTGTGCTTTATGGGCTACTAACCCAATGGAGACATTTGACCACTCACGCGGGTTTATGACTTACAAGTCGAAGGGAGACACCATCCCAGACACTAATCAAAACCCTGGGTAAGCACAATCTCATCACGCTCAAAATCACACAATTGACGTGCCCAATCTTAGCCTCATGTTCATCATTTTCTAAGTGTTCATTCTCACACGTCCAAGGGCTTATCATTCATGTTTGTGTTCATAGTTTATCATAAGAGTTAAGCATTCAAGTAACTTTATCAAATTTTCATAATTTCACATCAAGGATTCATTCAAGAAATTTCACAAACACCTTGCATGCTATTTACATTATCAAACATAATACACATAAAAACTCCTTTGTGATTTCACCAATCAAACCTTTTCGCATTCAACCAGGAGTTATGTCAACATTAAGATAGGGTAAAACCAATTCATTTCATAGCAAGAATTTAACCAACACATAGATTTTTAAGATACATGCAACATATGTCCAAATATACCAAAATTAACAATTCTATAGCAAGATAAGAGATAGATGCATGGTAAACTTATCTACACAAGTTCTATACCTAGGTTTAGAAATCTCCTACCTCAATTTCTTCAAGTCGTGTTAGATTGGATGGAGTTAAACATTAAGGATGATGCGTCTTATGAGGAGCGTCCTATCCGAGTCTTGGACTCTAGGGAACAAGTCTTGAGGGGCAAGACTATTCCTCTAGTTAAAGTCCTATGGGGACATCATAGCCTTGAAGATGCTACATGGGAGCGTGAGGATATAATCCGCACCAAACATCCCAACTTGTTTGCTAATCAAGGTATACTCTAAATTTCGATGATGAATTTTTTTCTAAGGGATAGAATGTAAAGACCTGAAATATTTTTTTTATTTACAAATTATAAAATAATAATAATGAAAATAATAATGTAAAATTTTATTAAAAAATTAAATTTGAAGATCTTTGAAGATCTCCCTTCTTTCACGTGAATGTGTGTGTGTGTGTTTCTAATGTGTAGGGAGTTTGGCTTTATAAGCCAAAAGTAAGACAAGAGTTAATTTTCATTTTTGCCCCTCCTTATTTCATTTTCTCATTTTTATTTCAAAACCCATTTTAGTCATTTAATTTAAAAAATTTAATTTCTTAATAAAATTTTACATTATTATTTTCATTATTATTATTTTATAATTTGTAAATAAAAAAAATATTTCAGGCCTTTACATTCTCTCCCTTAGAAAAAAATTCATCATCGAAATTTAGAGTATACCTTGATTAGCAAACAAGTTGGGATGTTTGGTGCGGATTATATCCTCACGCTCCCATGTAGCATCTTTAAGGCTATGATGTCCCCATTGGACTTTAACTAGAGGAATAGTCTTGCCCCTCAAGACTTGTTCCCTAGAGTCCAAGACTCGGATAGGACGCTCCTCATAAGACACATCATCCTCAATATTTAACTCCATCCAATCTAACACATGTGAAGGATCCAGTTAATATTTGTGAAGCATAGACACGTTATATACACTACGAACCCCAGATAATCGTGGCAGCAATGCAAGTTAGTAAGCAACTTCTCCTATCCTCTCAAGGATCTCGAATAGCCCAATGTACTATGGTGCTAGTTTTCCTTCATTTTTCAAATCGATTCAAACCCTTTCGCAGTGCTACCTTGAGAAAAACGTGATCTCTAACTCCGAAGGCTAGAGGTGTACGCCTCTTGTTTGCATACTCTTTTGCCAACTTTATGCCATAAATAACCGTTGTCAGATAACCGTTGTCTTCTCGGTAGTCTCTTGAACTAAGTCCGGACCCAAAACTGTAGCATCCCCAACTTTGGTCCAATAAATAGGTGATCAACATGGCCTACCATACAAGGCATCAAATAGTGTCATTTCAAGCGATGTAGATTAGGTGCTTAAGGGATGAAGCAAGTTTTTTGATGAGTCCTTAACTAAGTGATAGTTTGAATTTGGGGTCATTCCTTTGGGCTTTTTGGTCGCGGTTTGGTGGTTTCATGGTCCTTTAGGAGAGAGAAGATGCAACCTACCTCCCATGGCGGCTTTATCCTCACTATTGACCTCTCCTTTGTATTCCAAAGAACCCCCGAGTCCCTCATTTGTTCATCTACAGCCTCGCATGGAGCATGTAGCCAAGCTTCCTTATTCTTCTTCTTTTTTTTTCCTTTCTCTCAACATTTCTATCTCTCTCTATCTCTCTCTAGCTGACCCTCTCTCTCTTTCTCTATTCAGTTATGCCCCAGAATGTGCACATGCACATACACAGTATAGTATATATATGAGGGGTAGTATTGCATGTCATTTTATTGGTTGAGGCTTTGGTCCAATAGGGTGATGACACCTCAGCTTTTGTATGCAACTATATATGCATTTTATTGTATATATATACATTTTAAATGGGTATTATAGCACAAAAGTGATTGCAACTTAGTTGGTAACCTTTTTGGGAGCTTAACATTTGCTTCATAATAGAATTATACTTGTTACTTACAAGACCTATATCCTGTTATCATTCTTAGTTTATGGTTTGGTATTTGTTTCATTCTAATAATTGTTGTTTTCTTCAGACCATCTCTAATTTTAGAGTTTTATGGTCACTTCCATCGGTGGTCAATTCTTAACCATCAAGTTATTCGTGTTTCTTTACTCTCAGTGTGTCAAACTTAGTTTGACTATCTTTCATTATGCTCCTCAGAGCTTATTCCTGTACTTCGAGAGTCATTTCTTTGTAAATAAAATCACCTGTCTATTTATGTCATCATCATTATGGACCATGACTGAATCATTAGGTTACATGAGATGAATTCTTTATTTTCCTCTATTGAGTTCATTCCTTCGAGACTCTAACTTATAGATTGGATAAGGAATGTGGGGCATGTTTTTTAGCTCCAAAGTCACATAACAAGGTGTAACATCCCAACCTAATTACTATATAATTAGGGATGCTTAGTAAACTTTAAGAAAATGTTAATGTAGAATTAGACCATAACAATAATGTCACAATGATAATTCTCATGGGAATTAAAATAGAAGAAATGGATATAAAAAATGATGATGAAATTTATTAAGAAAATACATAAATGTTGAATAAGGTACCATAAATACTCATGTTAATTTGTTTAACTTTATTAAAGAGAAAATCTTAATGAACGTAAAATACATCAAGTAAATAAGAGATATATAAACTAAGTGTATTGAATGAATGGAATGTTAAATAAAAGTGCAAAATTTCCCACCAACACAACAAAAAGAGGAAAAATCGTCGAAAATAGAGTTGCCAAGTCTTGAACCCAAGACCAAGCAATAAAGGAAAGACTTATACCAAAAAAGATAACCACTAGGCTATCAGCACTTTTGTGTTATAATACCCACATGATATGTATATGACCCTTAAAATGCGTAGAAAATTCAAAAAAATGAATGAGGTGTCTAAACCCCATTGGACCAACACCATGGCCAATCCACACACATGCAGCACAAAGCCCATATGATATATGTATGAATCAGTTGTGTATGCGTGTGTGTGAAGTGTATTTTAAGTCATCAAACCACATGATGGTTGACAAGAGAGAGAGAGAGAGAGAGAAGGAATAAGAAGAATAAGAAGAAGGAGGAAGAGGAGGACCTCACATGCAAACCTGAAATGGACTCTAAAAAGCTCAGAACTGTGAGCCGAGGAGAAAAAGACCCACTGCTGGAAGGTAAAAATACATAAAACCTAAAATTCCCTCTCTCTAAAAAAGTTGATGTAGCTTATGGTGTAATAGTTTTGGAATGCAAGCATGGCCTTACTAGTGATGTACTAGGATTTTGGGAGTAAAAATGAGACCCAATAGGACTTAGAATGCAAAAATCCACACAAACCCACCATTGATGACCACCAAGAAGGTGGGTCTGAACCGATTAAAAATAAATAGATTTCTATGTATCGGGGCTTGATCTAAAGGCCACCAGGGTCACAAAAAAACTGACACTATAAAAAATAGGCTAGCAATAAGAGAGAAAAAACTAGTTGCAGGTTGCAGTTTTAAAACCAACTTTCACAAATCGAACACAAAGATTGATTTTGTGATCGGAGGATGAATTCCCATAACCTTAGGATCACGACAGACCAAACTAGAGGCAAAAAGGTTCAAAAATGAACCCGTATAATGGAGTTGCGGGTTTTGGCTATCGAACTCCAAACAAAGATCTTGAGCTCACTTTGACCCCATGACTAACGCCAAAGGCCTCTAGAGTGTTCCAGAAGATCATAAGGACAAACCGCAGGTCAAAAAACCCACTCAAACTTCACGAAATAGAGATTTAAAATCTCTGAAATTAGGGCAACAGTGACGGGATGATCAGGAAAGAAGATGAACAGTACGGGTCATCGGTCGAGTCAGGTTTCGAGTTCGGGTCGGAACTTGCCCAAGCGCAAAACCGAGTAAGTGAAGCTACGTCATTTTGGGTATTTGGTTTTAAGTTAAAATGGATTTGGCCTGTTTGGAAACACAGATAGGCCTTGATTTAATAACTCATGCAGGATTGGGATATCATATCCCTGTTTTTTTGCCTTGTCCACTGTTTGGCATATTGAAAATCAGAATAAAAAAAATATGGGAGCCACAGCTCCCCAGGTTCGAACCCTTAACCTCCCGCACGTGAGAGACTTAAACTGTCACATGTGTGCCACTGTGCCACCATGGCACTTGTGTAATAAAAATAAATAATATATATATAATTAAATAAATAAATTAAAATAATTAAATTAACTTAATTATGATAAAATGTTCCGTACTTGAATAAAATGAAAGAGGATTGTATTCTGACTTTCTTCGACGTTCTGGACCTAATGGCGAGGTCTGTTTTGCAAGATAAAATCCTAAAAATTAAGACACGTAGAATATAAAAATTACCATTTTACCCTTAATAACCCAAAATCTAGTTAAATGCTAGAGATGGAATATTCTGACTTTCTTTGACAATTCAATTTCAACGGTAGAGTCCATTTCAGTAAATGAAGTACCGAAAAATATGACACGTAAAAGCATAAAATTATGAAAATGTCCCTAGGCTTAATATAAGTTATAGGTATACAAATTAAGATCCGAAAAAGCCTAAACCAATTATTTTCGACACACCGGACTTAACGGTGACATTCTTTTTAGGAAAATAAGACTTGATAGCAAATTAAAAATTGATCGATACGTCCTTAAGACTTAATGATGCTACCAGAAGAGTGTAATTGGAATAGAAACAGTTCTAAGTTCATGATTAAATTATGTGATGCTTTTAAACAAGTATGTAACAAGACCTTGAATTGTGATTATAGAGATCTTCAACTAAAGGAAGGATTTTGGGTTTAAGCTTTTGGACTTCAAGTGAGTGTTTCATGCCATGTTTAAGGTGAATTTTATTATAGATATAAATATTGAATTCTTTTATGACTTTGATAATAGACGCCTTTCATTTAATATCGTTTTAAATGACTTATCGATATATATTGTCATTTTCTTATGGCCTTTGATAATAGATACATTGTACCTAATATATGTTTTGAATGATCCATCGATATCTATATTGTCTTCTTTTTTATTCAAGAAAATGTTCCGTAAGATACTCAAAATACTATACAGTTTCTTACCGATCTTTAAATTATTTTTACTAAATACTAGATCTAGAACTCTTAGTTGGATAACTGAGCTTCTTATTGATGATTATTGATTTTGGATATGATTTTGATATTTTGAATGGACCACCCTTCTATAATTGGTTATTATTGAATAGATTGTGACTTTATCGAACCCTACCCACAGGGTATATTGGTGGTGAGCCGCACAATACGAAATTATCAAACTAGTTTCATCGAATATCAATCTCAGTTAGTGAGGTTCTAATTTGCTGGCCATAGAATCTTCTATGTTTGGTCATTATCGAATAGATTATAACTTTATCGAATCCTAACCACGAGGTATATTGGTGGCGGGCTGCATAGAACGAAATTATTGAACTAGCTTAATCGAATATCGATCTTAGTCAGCGAGGTTTTAATTTGCTGACCCTTGAAGAGGAATTTATTGGCTTGAACCCTTATGAATATCGAATATATACTATGATTGAACTTTGAATCATCGAACTAAGAATTATCAAACTATGATTTTGATTATTGAACTATGGCTATGATTGAGCTATGATATTGACTATCGAACTTTGAAATTGTTTATCGAACTATGTTATCGGACTATGATTAAGATTAAATATGATATTGACTATTGAACTTGAAATTTCTTATCGAACTATGTTTTGAAATTCTTACGTACTCGTCGAGCTCATTACAAATGTTTACCATGTTTTTAGGTAAGGATTAGACAGACTCATTTTCAAGTGATGCAAATTAAGTGCCTAAGGGATGAAGCAAGTTTTTTTATGAGTCCTTAACTAAGTGATAGTTTGAATTTGGGGTCATTCCTTTGGGCTTTTTGGTCACGGTTTGGTGGTTTCATGGTCCTTGTGGATTCTAGTTTAAGTCTCGACCAACAAATCTTGGTTTGGTTAAGCTCGAATCAAACCCAATTTTCTCAGTGGTCTGTCAATGGTAGCTTAGGGTTTTCTCAAGCTCAACTGCTCCATTTCATTTCTATTATCTTTTTTTTTTTAATATTAGAAGCATGCATGCAATTAAAACTCATAAAAATTGAGGTTCAAAGAACTTTCTTGAGGAGAGAGAATATACAACCTACCTCCCATTACGGCTTCATCCTCACTGTTGACCTCTCCTTTTGTATTCTAAACCACGTCCCTCATTTGTTCATCTATAGCCTTGCACAGAACATGCAGCCAAGCTCCTTTCTTTTTCTTCCTTTCTCTCAACATTTCTTTCTCTCTAGCTGACCTTCTCTCTTTATTCAGTCATGCCCCAGAATGTGCACATGCACATACACAGTATAGCATATATATGAGGGGTGGTATTGCATGTCATTTTATGGGTTGAGGCTTTGGTCTGATAGGGTGATGACACCTTAACTTTTGTATGCAACTATATATGCATTTTATTTTATATATATATATATATATACACATTTTAAATGGGTATTATAGCACAAAAGTGATTGTAACCTAGTTGGTAACCTTTTTGGGAGCTTAACATTTGCTTACACAAGGTGCAAGGTTCAAGACTTGGTGGGAGCCTTTTTCGCATATTCTTTCTATTTTCTTTTTGTATATGCATTATATTGCACTTTAAAGTATTTTGTTAATTCCTAACCCTTGTATTTTAATCTCCCAAGAGTTTCTTATAATTTTTGCAATATTTCTTGATTATGCATACCTTATGCATGTATCAGAATAATCTTGTCTTAGTGCATTTCATGCACTAATTTCATAAAATTACACGTGCAAATCCTCGATTAATGCTAATCGTAATTTGTTGCTAAGTTACAGCCCTTGACATTAAATCACCTTCTTTAAAACTTATTCTTTATTTAATTCATTGTTCTCATTTATACATTTGTTCCATCTTCATAGACTATTAAATTCAAGTAGAATTGTCCATGATTATCTAGGGGACATTCTTATAATAATCCTCATTGTGCTTAGTTGCTCAATGCAATCGTCACAAGACTCATTTATGATAAGTATGTATTACGATGTATTTGATCATTGATCTAATTCTCTTATGATGGTATATTTGTGTGTCTTTGGTCTCAAGTTTCATGGTCAAATTGCTTCTAGCTATTCGCCCATTGTTTATTTAAACTTAGTCCCGTTAATAACTACCGATAGCCTTAATTATCCAGTAATTAAGGTTCGGGGTGTTACATTATCCCCTCTGTAAAAAGAGTTTTGTCCCCAAAACTCAACTAATCTCATGGGAACCATTCATGTATTTGTGCCATTAGTGTACTTCCATTGTACATTTTGATAACTCTTTACTTGTTGTTATCGGATTAGAAGCAGTCTTGAAAGTCAAGCGTGTGGTTAGATAATTTTATTCTTACTATCGAGGTACATTGAAATTCTTTTATTCAAGTACTTCTAGTTTATTGAGGACCAAGTATCTGATTAGTTGGCTTAATTTCATGTTTTGCCACATTCTTTTCTGATTCTAATTTGCCTTACTAGTATAGTTTCATGGGAAATTAAGTATCTTCTTAGTTTACCTGGTCCATGCTTCATCGAAGTTTATGATCTGTCTTTAGTACTTAACCCAATGTGCCAGTCTGTTTATCTGGTCCCTTGGGTTTACTATTAGTGCTAGGACACCGTGTCTTTAACAAGCATTCCTTTAAACACATTTGTCTTTTTTTATAGTTTTACTGATCCATTCAGTAATAGTTTTGAAAGTCAAGGACTTAACTTTTAAATTCTTACTCAATGTTTGAATTCCTAAGTCATGGTCTTGCTAATGCTAGATTAGTACTTCAATATTCTTTTGTCAATCTTATAATCTATGATTATGAATCGTTACGCCTCCCACGTCTTAGTTCAAATCATTTCTTCTTGGTTCTGACTATTTCGTTTAATTAGTATTTCACTAGGCTTCTTTCTTAGTCATTACATTTGCTTCCGATGAGGAAGTTATAGTCACTTTACTATTTAGGGTTCTCGAGTTCCTGATTGCTCTGTGTGTCAGTCTGTGATAACCAATTGGTGGCTGGACTATTTTTCTTTCCACTGGTTAGAAGACATTTAACTTGGCTACCCTGATACTCTATTCTGCTTAAGCATGGATTCTTAGAGTAGCTTTTCCTAATTTTTTCCTTGGTTGGGATTCCCCTTTTTGGATTCGCTTTGCAAGTTCAGTCATGTAACCCACGATACCATTCTCTTAGGCAATTGTTGTCTATTTAACTCTATGCGTGAGTCTTTAGATATTTTATCTTATCTTCATGTCATAGGAAATATTTTAGTCTCGAGGTTAATTTACTCAAGTTTCTTTTGGCATTATAGGCTTTCTTATAGCATAGGTAGCCTAGTCTCATTCTTTTACATATCTTGGGATTCTTATACATGAATCTACTTTATAAGCTACTTTTACTAAGTCAACCTCTTTACACATTTTTTTTGGGTTGACTTATCAGTACTATGCTCATTTTTATACTTTACTTGCTTACATATGTACCTATCTCATGGGCTGAAAGGATTTGAGGAAATCAATTCCTCCATTTCTTCCTTGTCGTTGTTTCAATCTTTACGTATTTGTACCCTTTTCTTTGTCTCTTGAGATGAAGCATAGTGTTGTACTTAGCTTCTCACTCCACTAAGTCTAAGTGGACTTGTCGGAGGGTTCTTGGGGTATAGGAACACCCATATTTCTTTTATCCTTCAAATTATATCGCCAGTCGCTTTACAAGCACCATTTTGTTTGAGGTTATGCTTGGTTCATCATTGAACCTTGCAGTTCATCATAGGTTTTTCTTTATAATTAATCTTAGTCTCAATTTTTTTATAACTTCTTCTATTGTCAATCGTTTCCTTAGCTGTTTGGTCTATATCAACTTTTAGGGTTCTTTAGTTTCATTAGTCTTTTACTAGTCGCCACTGCACGGCTAGTTTACTTGAGTATTGCCGATGATGGGCCTTACTCCTATTCGATCCTCGAATCTCATGAGAATTTAAAAATCGCCAATTACATGGTAGTTTTTTTTTTCTTTTCATAGTCATAATCTTTTATAGCATCGCCATTGACAATGTTAGTTGACAATATTTTTTGTTTACAGATTTTATCTGTAAACCTTAGATACTTAAATTTGTAAGCATCCCTGGGATAGGACTAGTTATTCTCATGATTTAATTACATTAAGTTTTTCTTAATATAGAAGAAACTTTTCTATTGCCTCCCTTGAGAATTCATGGTCATATGTTTTCCTTGCGAGCTAATCGCTCTCTTGTGTCTTACTTGGCTGGATTTCCTAGGTAATTATCGTTCGCCTGATTTTAGGTCCATATCTTCCCATTACATTATGGGTCGAAGTGTAGTAAGTGTACTAGGCTCCCTTCATTCCTTGAGTTCAATTAAGTAATTCTTCATAGTAGAATTATAATTGTTACTTACAAAACCTATATCCTATTATCATTCTTAGTTTATGGTTTGGTACTTGTTTCATTCTAATAACTGTTGCTTTCTTCAGACCATCTCTAATTTTAGAGTTTTATGGTCACTTTCATCGGTGGTCAATTCTTAACCATCAAATTATTCGCGTTTCTTTATTCTCAGTGTGTCAAACTTAGTTTGACTATCTTTCATTATGCTCCTCAGAGCTCATTCCTGTACTCCGGGAGTCATTTCTCTGTAAAAGAAATCACCCGTCTATTTATGTCATCATCGCTATAGCCATGACTGAATCATTAAGTTACATTAGATGCATTCTTTCTTTTCCTCTATTGAATTCATTCCTTCGAGACTCTAACTTATAGATTGGATAAGGAATGTGGGGCATGTTTTCTAGCTCCAAAGTCACATAGCAAGGTGTAACATCCTGACTTAATTATTATATAATTAGGGATGCTTAGTAAACTTTAAGAGAATGTTAGTGTACGATTAAACCATGATAATAATGTCACAATGATAATTCTCATGAGAATTAAAATAGAAGAAATGGATATGAAAAATGACGATAAAATTTATTAAGAAAATACATAAATGTTGAATAAGGTACCATAACTACTCATGTTAATTTGTTTAACTTCATAAAAGAGAAAATCTTAATGAACGTAAAATACATCAAGTAAATAAGAGATATATAAACTTGGTGTATTGAACGAATGGAATATTAAATAAAAGTGCAAAATTTCCCACCAACACAACAAAAAGAGGAAAAATCGTAGAAAATAAAGTTGCCAAATCTTAAACCCAAGACCAAGCAAATGATAGAGCCTTAAAAATGAACATATTGATAAGTCTAGCCCTCTTTAGTCCCTAGTGGATTCGCCACTATACGTGTCACCGCCGAAAAAAATTCTTTTGTGTGGATTTAAAGGGATCTCGATTGTCTCCTTCCCTAAAGGTGGGAAGGAATGCCTTTGAGGATGAAAAGAAAAGTGAGGAGTTGCGAGCTTGTTTTTGGCCAAGAAAAAAGCAAACCCATTACAATGGAATGTAAACAAAAGAAACTAAAAATAAATAAAATTAAATCGCCTGATCCGAATGGATCGGCCTCAAATATCACATACAAGGCTATTTCATTATGTAAAAGAGAAAAGGAAGGTGTAAGACTAGAAATGATAAAGAATGAATGATCTTGTGTAACGAAATAAAATAAGCAGAAAATAGAAAGGACATTCGACTCGGGCCCGAATGCTTCCTTCGTATCTGTTTAGAAAACAGAATTAGAGTCACGTACTTCTCCAATTTACCCTCTTTTATCAAGAGTGATAAAAGTGGCGAGATCAACCAGATTAAGGAAGACTATTAAGGGTTTGAGATGCGTACCTTATTTAGTCGTGGTAATCATGCAGCGCTTCGGCTAGGGAAATATGATTCAGAGTCCTCAATCGAGTAGATCTCCAGCTTGTTTCTTCCATTCAAAAACCGTTGCTTCGATAAGGCATCGGCCTTAGAAATGGGATAGTTCTTAGAGAAAGAACTTGAGGACTATATTAGAAACATAAAACTATGGAATTTTGTGTTGAAAAGTGATGGCGAATGTGGTCTATTTATAGGAAAAATTTAGAAATTTGATCCAAGGGCCTAAAATGAAACCTTAAAATGGAGGGTTGGGATCATATCTTGAGTGATAATTACATGATTAAATAAAAATAAAATCAAATAATTATCCTAAAGGATGATTATCCTAAATAAATGAATTAAAAATTAATTATGACAATGCAAGAACCAATGGAATTCATGTCTGCATGCAAGACCCAATGAGAATTAAGAAAAATTGAATTTGTTTGGCAATAAACTCTAAAATATAAACATCTACGTTCAATGTATCTTCCTTGTAAGGAAATATTTAGCAACTAGATTCACAAAAACTCTAGAAATGGGAATTCCTAATTATGCTAAAACAAACTATTATCATTTAAGATTATCAAATTGCCCCAATTTGATGGAGAATCTTTATATTGCCACAAGATATATGAAATGACTAAATTACCCTCAAGGCATGAAAATGTGCCTAGTTTACCACCAACAGACTGAAATTACCAAATTACCCCAGATAAGTAAAATGATATGAAAATTATTAAAATGCCCCTCAAGTGACCAAAGAGCTCTACTGGGGGCAGGATTGTGCCAAAATTATCAAAATTCCCTCCAAAGGAAAAATGGTGCCAAAATTACCGCAATGCCCCTCGATGGGCAGAAAAGTCCAAATGAGAATGGGACTCTAACATGAGAGTCCTAACGGGAATGGGACTTTGACGAGAAGAGTCCTAATGGGAACGGGACTCAACGGGGAGAGTCTTAATAGGAATAGGACTCTACCGGGAAGAGTCTTGCTAGGAATGTGACTCTAACGAAAGAGATCTAATATAAGTGGGACTTAGACAGGTCCTAATGGGATTGGGACTCTATTAGGAAGAGTCTTAATGAGAATAAGACTCTAACGAAAGAGTCCTAATGGAAGTGGGACTCTATTGGGAGGAGTCCTACTTGGACTGGGACTTTATCGGGAAGAGTCCTAACGGAAGTGGGGCTCTATCAGGAAAAGTCCTAACTGGAATAGGACTCTGTCGGGAAGAGTCCTACTAAGAATTCGACTTATTTGAGAAGAGTCCTAACAAGACTAGGACTCTATCGGAAGAGTCTTAATGGGAATGAGACTCTATTAGGAAAAGTCTTACTTGGACTAGGACTTTGACAAGAAAAGCATTAATAGGAGTGGGACTCTGTTGAGAAGAGTCCTACCAAAAATAGGTTTCTTAGCATAATTATCGAATTGCTCCTAACTAATCAAAGGTCACAAAATGAGGTGTTTATATGTATAAGTCTATTGTTTTTCCCCAAATATCTATTTGTTATCAATTGTGCCTAAATTAAAACATTCAACACACACACATTCTCTCCACCACTGACACTTACTACCGACGAGCCTTTTGTTGCTCCGACAATTATCAAAGCAGGAATACCTCAACATAGATCTCTCTATTTCTCTCTCTCTCTCTCTCTCTCTCTCTCTCTATCTATCTCAGTTAGTTTTATCTCTCTTTATTTTGTGCCTCAACTACTAAATATTAATGTATGTGTGTGTATATATTATGCTGAATGTGCTTGGAGAAACTTAAGAACTTGTTCAATAAAGAAATTCAAAAAAAATATTATGGTATTGATCATGTCTTGCAATATTGGAATGAGATCTTAAATATGCTATTTAAGAATGATGACGAAGTTGATAAAGTGTAGCTCAGAGAGACTTTAGAACTTAAATAGATAGAAAAAAATTATTTGTTTATTTGAACTAATAGAGAAACTTAAAAGAAATAAAATGAAGTTTGTTTAAATAATCCCCTAGGGTATGTCGAGATCTCTTCTTAAACATCATGCTTATATCCCATCACACCTCAATAAAAGCACTATACAGAGAAATCTATGTCTGTTTCATTTCAAAGACAATTTTTTTTTTCTATTTTGTGAACTTAGGGAAATTTCTCTACTTGAGATTTTTTTTTGGGGAAAACTTTATATGCAATAGAGATCTTATTTGATAGATCTCAATTTTAAAGTCCAAATATATAATTTTATAAAAATTGATTTATATAATATAAGTTATTTAATTTTAAATTTCAAAAAAAATGTGGCAAGGCAATGTAGTTGATAGCAAGCCATGTATCATCGTAAGTTTTATATAAAAGGGTATTGTTGTAAAAAATATTAAGGAACTTCTTGCGTTAAAATATTTTGGGTTGGACCTACTCTTAATTAAACACTTATTAAGGGACCTATGGTTGAACCTTTGAAACTAATTCATTAATAAATACTAATATATTTAAATCATTAATATATATATATATATATGTATGTATTAAATATCTCAATCTCAAGACTGAGGTCCTATCTGAGTGGTGCGGGTGTCTATTCTCTACACAGTCGGCATGGGTTTAATTCCCCCCTTCACATCGTTGTTTAAAAAAAATCGTAATCTTTAAATGTTGAGAAAGAGGGGGGAGAAAACAGGCTCTTCAATCAAAAATCTTGAAAATATGTTATTAATTAGGTTGTGGTCTAAGCCAACTCTTTTTAACTCTAAAAATCTCTCCATATTTTTATGACTAAGATACCCTTACATTCCTAATCAATTTATTACTCTAGAGCCCAATCAACACATTGGCACGTGAATGGCGCACAAGTTTCAAAAAGCTTTTCAAAATCCAATGACTCATAATATATAAATCTATTTTTAATAAAATTTATATATTTGGGCTCTAAAAATTAAGAACTATCGAACTAGATCCCTATTGCATATGAAATTTTGAAGGAAAAAATACACTTTGGAAAACAATGAAACTTCATTATTTGAGTTTGCCGGATAATGAAATTTCAATGTGATTGAGATTTCACCATTTTATTTTAGTTAAATATCTTCTACAAGTTACTTATTTTCATGATTTGAAATTTTATGGGGACAATTATGAGATACAAGACACTTTATCAATTCTTCATAACTTATTCTAAAGGGAATCTCATTATGTTCAACATACAACGAAATTTCACTTTTGTTCAGCACAATGAAATTTCACTGTGTGTTAGACAAAGTAAAACTTCATTGTGTTTTTAGAACACAAATAAAGTGTCATGCAAAGGAAAAAAAAAAATCTTTCCACACCATGATATCTATGATAACAAAATCACATGTGAATTTACGAGAATTTTTTCCTCAAATCACCACCCATCAAGTTCTGAATCTAAGAAGCAACTCTCACCAAGGTTCAATGCCAAACACTATTTCTAACCTCTGAACCTCCAAGTTCTCAACATATCAATTTGCAAAGATCTCTTAGTTTTTTCCCTCATTTGAATTAGGTACTAGATAGAAGTAACTATTACAAATGCATGAATATAGAGCATGAATCCATACCCTTTCTCTACCTTACATGCATTACCAACATTATCCAACCAAACTAACTTCTTCACCTAAAATCCACTCCCAACGGGTTTGTGATATCGTCCATCTCCTCATTGACAAATACAGACATGTGGCCTCTGGTACACTTCTAGATCGGTGCTAGATTGGCGATACAAAACGAATCAAGCCAATGATACGTACAACAATACATTGAAATTTTGATGTATTGTTTAAACATAGTGAAATTTCATTATTTATTAAAAAAAATGTGAAATTTCACTCTATTTAGAATATGATCAAAGTAGAGGAAAAACAAGAAAAGAAAATAATAGCTGTATAGATTTTGATTTCTTCATGTTCAAGTTGTGTTTGGGCCTATAGCGACTATAAGACTGTTCATATCTAGCAATAGAGTTCAGCCACTATCTTTTTTGAATTAAAGGGAAAGATGAGCCAATATAGAAAGAGCGGTGGCGGTGATAGTGTCAAAAGTGATTCAATAGTGATATAATGAAAATGATGGCGAGTTGTAATGGCGACCTTCTTCACAAGCAACTTTAACCATGTCAATCTTGCCATAAAGATCTGTAATGAGTTCAACGAGTCTTTTATGCCTCTGGTAACTTCTTCACATGGGAAACAATAGTAACCTTCAAGACCTTAATGGAAATGTCACGAATACCATCCTCTATTAGATCTCAGATTTTGTAGGGGGCAATCCCTTCTCATAATGAACAGAATCCTCAAGAAGCTCTTTTTGCTATCCTAAGTATGTTAGAATCACATCATCAACCATTGGGGTCAAGTGTCACTCAAAAGGTCCCACTTCATTGGATCAACACTTTCCTCAGTCTTTTGAGATTTTTCAACCTCAAATTGTTTTGCCACAAAATGCTTTTCATCACGAGGGCCTCAAGGACTCTTGAAAAACCTCATGGTGCTTTAGACCAAAAGAATAGTCTCATTTGCGACACACTTTCATGTTTCTAGCAACTATTTGCTATTGTCCCTGCCTTTGCTCTTATAAGCGACGATGTTCTCTATCTATGGGACCTTGCATTGATTCAGGATCAACATGATCTTATCAAATACTGCCTTCTATTGGAAGGTTTTTAAGTGATGGTATCCCGTCCTCCTTAGCCATCGTGAATGTTTCTTAGTTCACACACCAAAGGTAGGCACACTAGAGATGGGCACACACCAAATACTATTTTGCGCAAAGGTTTTCATATGACAGAATTGTTTATCATCAAAGATTGGTTCTAGCCATGATCTCCTCTTACTAGAGTCTTGCTCACACTTGAACTTGCACTCGCACAAAGAATTGAGAAAATAATATGTAGTAAAACTTTGATCATATGCTCCCCCCCCCAATTCATTCACACTACTTATGAGATGAACGCGAGTAGGGGGAAAACTCAATACTTTGATTCTCCATGAGGTATCTTTTTCTAGAATGGCCATCTTAGTCAGGCTGCCAAAAAAACACTTCAATTTGACACATCGTCCAATCTCTATAGTGACATGTGTCCTACCCTTCGAGGCACATCCACATGCTCTCCATGAAGACCAATGTAAGTGCACATCAGTCTTAAGCCTCATATATTGTTGTGGCATTTTCAAGGTTAACTCTCTATGTTAGGTACCACAAAGTTCCATCTCACCCAACTCACTATCTATTAAACGCGCAGACAATAGGTTCTTCGTGAACCACTTATTGCCTATTCCGTATTTTAATTGCCTAAGACTGGGAACAAAACTTAAAAGGCTCATGAAGTCTGGCATGCGGCTATAATGTGATTATCTTGTCCTATAGTTCCCTCGTATAACTAGTGTTTGACACCACCTTTGGGTAGGATATTACTTACAGCCCATGCCACCATGTGGTTGCCTAAGGCTAAAAACAGACCTTAAGAGCCTCCTAAAGTTTGACACGTGACTATAGTATGCTCATTTATGCCATAGACCCACTAATCTCTATGCAAGCTCATTTTCTCACTTCGTGCTAAACTTGGTCAAGCTACTTTAGAGCTCCCAAATATGGCATGGTCGCGCCAAACTTGGTCAAGCTAATCCACTGGCTCCCTAACGTGGTGCAATACTCTCCTTTAACAAGTTCCCCATGAGGAACTCTCAAGCTCTCTACGACCTTTCAGAATGTTCTAAACAGTTGATGCTTTGATCTCACGATCACTCTGCATTCATTATACGAAAGTTAGCATAAAAGGATCTAAGCATCATGACAAACATAAAACAAACTTAGAAGTTTTGTCCATCTAGCCAGCGAGTAGAAAGTAAGCTTCACATCTAACAAGTTTTGCACACCAAGAAAACTTCGAGTAACAAGAAAGCTTTATGCAACAAGCAAGCTTCACACAATAAGAAATCTTCGCGTAATAAGCAAGTCTCATGCAACAAACAAGGAATGATGAAAATCAAAAGTTTCGTTCAATCCATGATTCGAGAGCAAAGGATACATAACATGAACAAACGATAAAACAACATGAATGACAACATAAAACACCATAGAAAGCCTAACAATGTAGAATGGTGCATATATCTCTCATCACGGCCAAGTTTCACATTGTCTTCATCACATTCGCATCAAACAACTCATAGTGGGGCAACATTAAAGACATAACCCTCTTGAATAAATAATTTGTGCATGTCTCTAATTGTGAAGGTCACTCAATATATATCTACGAAGAGGGAAAATGTGGGTACTTAAACCTTTGTAACTAGCTTCTTTCAAGTGCCAACCACATAAGTTGCTTCATGCGGTGTGAGGAACTTTGGGACCATCCACTCTCAGAGGTGTAAAGGTCACACATAGGCATGAAGGTCTCATAAAGTGTAACTCTGATCTTCGGGACCACCCACTTTTATAAGTGCGAAGGTCTCATAGAGTGCAACTCTGACTTTTAGGACCACCCACTCTGAGAGGCGCAAAGGTCACGCAAAAAGGTGTCACATAGGCGCAAATTTCTTCCAAAGGTGTGAAGGTGTCACAAAACGCAACTCCAACCTTCAGGACCACCCACTTTCAAAAGTATGAAGGTTTTATTGAGTGCAACTCTGACCTTCGGGACCACCCACTCTTAGAGGCACGAAGGTCTTGAATGAAGGTCTCACAGAGTGTAACTCTGACCTTCGGGACCACCCACTCTCATAGAGGCATGAAGGCCTCTTTAGTATCACGCAACTCTAACCACAAAAACAAACGATAGTGTCACACTTACTTAGACTCGAGCGAAGGTCTCAGATCTTGGTCGACTCGCCTTACTAATTTCATGTGCGAACCTTGGTTGAGCCACTCTCTAGCTCACTTATATTACACCTTCATAATCGAGGAGAACCTCACCTATAGCCCCCTTATGAATGAGAGAAACTCGCGAGACTCCATGAAGCATCGCAAAGCTTGTTCATTCACCCTTCCTAATCATGGTTGCCCAAAGGCTTAAGGGCAAGCCTTAGGAAGCTCTTAAAGCCTTGTCGCGCCCCAAAACCAAAGAGGATCGGGGGTGAGGTGAGTGACCCCATTTCAAGCCACTATAAGAGGAGGTAATTAAGTGAAAAACATGTTCATTTACCCTAATTTAAGTCAAATGATTTATTGGAGGCAAATCAGGTAGCGAAAAATTGGTATGGAAGCCAAACCGGCAAAGCGGGAAGAGAGGTGATCAGGCCCCTCTTTGAGTGTTGATCAGCACACTGAGAGGGGGGTTTTCCACCTCCCAGTGCCGATCAGCACACACATGTGCCGATCAAGCCTAGTCCCCTACTTTGTCCTATTTTGAAAATTTGATCTGTTTTGGTTTTTTTTTTTTTTATTCAACCTATTTCTCTGATGTCGTAAACATTCATATTCATTTCATTCAACATCAATACATCACCTATCATTCATTAAAGATCTAATGTCACTTTCATTCATCAACAAGTAATACTTCAAATTTAAGTTCAAGTTTCATTCTTTATAATTTGTTTACAAAATCAAAAGACAAGTCAAGTCTTTTGTAATATTTACATCACCATCAAGCTTCTAGCTTATACACATTTAAACTACAAAATACATAGCATATTCCATGAAAATATAAATTTAAACGAGTTTCCAAAAGAGTTCATGATGTTCAAGTAAACAAAAATTGAGGGTTTTTCCAAAAGTGTCTTAGTAATGAGTCTCCAATTTGTGGCCAGTTCCTTGTCCCCTCGTACATCTAGTAGGGGTCAGTACAATAATCCTAGTAGGAGAAATGTAAACAAAGGTAAGAACTTGTGGTGTTGCATGTATGCTTGTGCATGTGTAGTGACATCAAAGTGACCATTGAACATGCATCGTTAATAAACTAAACATTCAAGAGATGTTCAAACTCTCCCATGTCAAAGCGTAAAACCATTTAAAGAGAAACATCTAATTATTCACACATGTAGCATTATTGAATTACATCACACATAAACAAGATATTTAGCGGTTATACTTCCATTATTCCTTTCATGTTCCTAAGATCTAAACCCTCAAATGTCCCTTCCTTTTCAAGTCCTATTCTCATCATTCCAATGTCAATTTATCAACTTTTTTGTTCACAATTTATATTAAATCCACTAATAAAACCAATCATTCCTACAACAAACTCTACACATCATTTACCAATAACAATAGTCATTGAAGTATTTCTACAAACACATGGTGAGCAACAAGTAATTTCATGTATATAATACATAAAACCCACATTGTAATTTCTTGATGCAAATCTTTTCGTAATCAACCAGGAGTTGTATAAACAACAATATAACAAGAAAAGAAGTTAATTAATGGCAATAATTCACCCAATACATGAATATTCAATATGCATGCAACACACAATCTCTCATACCAAAAACAATCAATTCCTACCAAAAACAATCAATTCCATGACATGAGATGAGATGGAATAGATAAATGAAAATCTACTTACACATGCTCTATACCTAGGTTTAGAAATCCCTACCTCAATCACTTGGTGTTTAGATGAAAGCCTTAACTTTGCTATCTTGATTTTGGGTAGTCTCTTCAAAATTCCTAACTTTGAGCTTGTGATTTGAAGTTCTCAAGCCGCAATTCTTGTTCAATCTTTCAAGAAATCTCCATTTCTTTGATGATTCTTCAAAATCCTCCCAAGCCCTAGCTTTTCCCCTAATTTTTCTCCTTTCTTTTTCTTCTTCTCTCTTTATTTTCATGCAATTTTGTGTGTGTTTGGTGTGTGTTTTAGGTGTGTAGGGTCTTGGTCTTACAAGACCAAAATGGCTTGGGAAGTGAAATCCCCCATTTTCCTTTCACTTAGATATTTTCCTTCCTTATTTCCTTTGCCCTTTAGGGTTTTTTCACATAAATTAACACTTAATTTATTTAATTATACATTAACTCATCTTAGCTTAAACATATTCATACTATATAACTCACTCGTGCATTTATTTTCTCTTTTCCTTGACATTATTATCAATGTTTTAAATTTCATATATTAGAAAATTCTGGGTCTTTACAAGCCTAGTGTGCAGACATGGGGTAACCTTCACGCCATACTCCTTAACTTTGGGATACCCATGGCGAGAGTAACAGATTTTCCAAACAGTCCCGCACGCCTTATGCGTAACACTTTCTAGATCCAAGAGATTCTCTAAACTAGCTCCTATTTTGAACATTAGTGGGACACTTGGTGAACCTAAGATACTCACGTGAGGCCTAAGTATTGGCACATGATCGACCACTATAAATACCCATCAACCACCATATTAAAGAGGATAATAAATTTTCATCTACCACTTAAGAGAGTAGACTTTCAAGATCTTGCTCCACATTCATCCCCTACACTGGGAATCTCATGAAACACTCAAAGTCTCGCCCCACTCTCACGAGAATCTCTCACGAAGGTTCTAAATCACCTTACTTTCTCCTTGCCACTTCACCCCGAAGATCCATCTAACATTTGACGTGCAAGTTTCACTCACTCTCACAACTCGCATCTCTAATCCATCTAAACTCCACGACATCTAGGGTATGCACACTAGTAAGTAAGCACACTCCCCCGTAACCCATTTGTCATTTTTAGTTTTATTCTCCATTTAATTAAAAGGGAAGCTAACCTGCCTGCTAGTACTAATAAAATTTATAAATATATAAAATATAGTGGTAATGAATGCAATTTCCGCATGAAATAATTTTGTGGCAAGGAGGAATTAATGCCCCCAATTATCTTTTGACAAAAAAATAACCCTAACAAGAAGGGTAATTTTGGTCACTCCCATTCGCTGATTTGTTTCCAATGTTATCTCGGGCTCGATCTATTATCAATGTTTTTCCATACTCGCCAGCTCCAACCCCTATCCGATCCCATTGTACTACTAAACATTATTATTCTCATTTTTATAAATAACAAATAATTTCTTTTATTATTCCATAATTACGTAGATTAGGTATTTTAAAATACAGAAAAAGTATTTTAAGTTCATATTTTAATCAGTGGGCAGGGGTTGAGCCGGTTTCCAAAACCATCCCTAAACCCTTTTGGGGTTCAACAATTTTTTTCCAAACCCGCTTTCCTAACTGTTTATATATCTCTCAACTGTCTCACCAGGGAAGAAAATTCCCATTAACATTCCAAGAAAATTTGATCTATTTGCCAAGATGGTTTGAGGTCTCATCAGTTCCACCATGCTCAAACTATGTTTTCATAATCGATCTGAAGCCATAAACTCCTCCCATATGGTTACCAACCTCTAATTTGTACAACTTTTCTAACCTGGTAGCATTAGTTCCAGGATACATATAGTGGCACTCCTGTAGCTTTAAAACAGGAACTTCACTTCTCTAGAAAGAAACAGAAGAATAATAACAATAATAGTAAGAAAATTGAAAATCTCATCAGCTTTATCTATGTCTCTGGTTGGTAACACTTTTTTTTTTAAGTACTTTTTATAATAAAAAAAACCTTGAAAGTAAAAGCACGTTCGATAATATGCACTCATGTTTGATTATTTTTTGGGTCCTAATATATTGAGCCATACAATAGATGTCAAAATCCTAAAGCATGCAAGTTACATTTGCTTATGAATTCAAACAGAATAGAGTTAGCAACGCACAGGTTGCATGTTTCACATGGAATATATGTTTTGCAAAAAAATCTTAAAGCATGAAACCATAAGACTTTTTCAAGACTTCGATCCTCGCTGAAGATGAACATTGGCAGCATGCTTAACACATACAAGTCAAATGGGAAGTGGTGTTTCCAGTGCCAGACGAGTGAGTAATGCATAAGAACTTGCCCAATATACCTCTGTCAAAGTCAAGGAAATATCAGTTGTTATATATTTCACTCACCACCATAGATTTTCCAGAGAACAAACAAATGAACCATCAGAAAAAAATAATAAAGAAGAATAAACATTATTCTTGTTCATCTAATAACAAAGTATTTTTCATTTCTCTTGAAAAACTCAACATTTATGTTCTTCCACATTGCTCTTGAAAATGTTGTGGTCAATCTGTTATTTGGTATGACTTGTTCCTCCATTATATCTATAAAGATATTTTTTTTGCTCAACAGTCCAATGGGCTGGAGACACTTCAGCATCCTCAAAACTAATGTGTGATAGTCTATTAGAAGCCATTTAAAAATATCATAATTGAATTTCATGAATAAATAATTCGTGTTAGCATGTTACAGAATGAAATAAGGGTTCAAGCTTTGCATTCTATATGAGCATTTCAAATAGCTGAAGAGTTCATACAATAACTATAGGTGGTATAGAAATCTTAGCATTCTAGATAAAGAATTGTGAATGAAATCAGTCTATTTAAAAATGTCCACACTAGTGACATAGCCTAGGCTAGTTGGTGAACCAAACTTAGACAATGAATTTTAGCATGGATAACTGACCGTCTCACTCAGCATACACAACAAATGTTGATAGGAAAGACACTAAATGCTATGATCTAAGTGATACCAAAACAAAAAATGCTATGTGCTACAATATATGGGTAGGATATAAATGCCACACATTGAGAGAGACATGGGTTGTTTTAATGTGTCAACATTCCAAAATCTTAAGCAAGGAAACAAATACACGGGTATGCTTGAGAATGCTCAATGTAAAGCATGTACATAAAAATCATATGCATAAATTTTTCTTGATAGTACTGAAATGTTAGGTGGACAAGTTTTAGTATTAAAGCGTGTGTCAAATAGGGTCATGCTAACATGAAAAGCCATTTGCAAGTGCAAGGCAGGTCTTATCTAATAACCTGATTTTACAAGCTTTAGGAAGCAAAGCAGCCTGATTTTACAGGCACCATCCTTCAAACATTCTTTCTTCTAGTGCTATAATTTGTTTGAATAATGGAGACCCTTCAAGAACGAAATATTTTTTATTGCATGTTTTCATTCAATTCTCTCCTAGTAACTAGATAGTTATGGCAATGTTCATTGTTCAACTGAGTCACTTATTGTGTCCATGTGATAATGTTAAGAGTGAACTAATTTCTAATGCTTAATGCAGGTAGGTGGAGGAGGTGTAGCAGCTCTAAATTAAAAAGAACGCACCATTATCAAGTGGGATGCCTATTAGTGTCCACCTCCCAAAATGACCTTCCATGTATCTTGACACTGAAAGGATGGAGGAGAGTCATTAGGAATGAAAAAATTTGTTAAACCAATTAGTAAGCAATTAGCATAGTATATATATTTTGACTCAATTAAAAAGCTATCACATGGACAGAGATACTTATAGTGTCTTTTCATTGTCTAATAGGGATTTCAAAAACCACTAAATTTAAAAACAAAAAAAACATATTTGCAGTAATGTAAAAGTAAAAAATTACCATAAACAATTTTTTTTCATCAAATGACATTTTAAATGGAATTTTTATCAGATGAAAATTGTTCACACACCAAACTACATTTGAGACAAAATTCAATGATTTGCAAACAAAATGAAAAAAATGATTTGCAAAGAAACTTAGATGCACATTTGATCATCAAGTAAACATAGGAGGACAACAAAGAAAATTAATTCAATAATGAATAAATTATCATCATAAGAGTAATCATGCCAAGAGAATAAAAATAAAAATAAAAAGAAGAATTTTCAAAACCAAGGAACATTAATGATATATGGAAATATTAGGCTGATATAAAATGTTTGTCATAAAAGAAACAACCCAAGACATTATGCACATTTAAGCATTCTTGTATGACAGCAAAAAAGTAAGGTTTATCAAATTAAAGATATACGGAAATATTAGGCTGATATAAAATGCATAAAGTCTCATTGCTTGCAATTGCTTCACAGGTAAAAGATCATTAAACCACCATATTCAAACTCCTGCTTGTTTGTTGAATTGTAAATTAAACCTGGTCAGCCCCAAAGCTCAAGAGTGGTCATGTTTGTTGAATTGTAAATTAACTAGGCATTGTTATATTTTTACATGTATACAACAGAAGAAGAAAGAAGACACAAGTGCAATCATGAAACTAATGATTTTAACAAAACAAACCATACAGACATTTTATCGAACACCTAGTTAACAACATAAAATTGAGTGGGGAGATTTTTTTTTTTACCAAGCTTAATCTGCCAGAAATCAGTCCCAATTGAAGTAGTCCACCAAATAGTGAAAAATAAGAAAGACCCAAGAGAAAACTAGAAACTCCCACAGATCTATATCGAACAATCCTTTATGTACGAGAGAGAACAGCAATAATCAATCAATTAGAAAATAAAAGAGCACTAATAACTAATGAATTCAGAGAAATGCTAAATCCAACATACCTTGAATATTCTAAAGGAAGTAGAAAAGGGGGTAAATTCTGAAAATTGTTAGATTAATGTCATTGTGATAGAGAGAGAATGAGAGTATAAAGGAGATCAGGGCATGTAGAAATCACTGTAGACATCGCTAGAAAGATGCAGAAAATCGAGCTAAGGCATGATGGTGTCTTAAGCTTTAGCCAACCATTCCATTCGGCAGAGGAACAACGTGGCTTTTTTGGTCGATTTCATCGAATGAGATTAAAAGTAATTTTTATTGCTTTTAAAAGAAATATTTTTTGGCTTAAAAAAAGTACTTAAAAGTAGCTGTAAAGCTTACCAACTACATGAGGAAATTCTGAACGAGTAACTTCTATCCACCATACACAGCAGTAAAGCACTCCATCAAAATTTAAAATCTTGATATAGTACAAGGGACTCCTTAATATAGATAAATGACAACCCGGAAGCAAGCTAATAGCAAGTCCATAAGTTTTAACCATAGATGTCTTTCTTTTCAACCTTTGTGTGTATTTCACTGCATAATTCAACTAGCAAAGCTCAATCTCGATCATGTTACTTAAATCCTGCTCCAGTAGCAGCTTATTGTGCCAAGTCACAATCATAACTTTGATTAAAATGTGAAAAAATATGGAAAGAAGAGGATTAATATAACAGGCTGTCAGAGTGCCAGAAAGCTCAAATAAACAAGTAGCAGTTATCCCTTGATTGACATATCAGCCTAAAACAGGATTGCTGTTCTTGTCACTTCGGCTTCATGAAAACTGTAAACAATAAAGGCTGCAATTGCAATAAAGGATTGCTATTCTAGCTCTGTAAATTTGTCGCCATGGCATCTAAATATGCAGCAGACGTGAGAATAATGATGTTCATCATTAACTAGAAGTAATGGCATGCGCTGGTAATGGATAAAGAGTTCAGAAGGTTTGAGAGTAATGGCATGTGCTGGTAATGCATTACTAGCACATCTCCAATTCTGCTTGATCAATTCAAATCAATGAAGTTGAAGCCCCAGTGACAGTTCCATGGAGCCTTTTGGGTCTTCTTTGACTAAACCAGCAGAACAAATGACAATGCAGAGGACAAAAAAAGAAACCTGACAAGGTAAATGCAACTGGACCTTTTTCTGATTTTCATATAAACAATTTGCGACACATACCAGACTGATTGTGGCATGAGCCAATCCAGATAAGGATCAAAAACCAAGATTCAATATTAAAAACAATTCAATTAATTTAATAAATTGGTGTCAAAATCCTTATATAAGTAATAAAATACAATAAAAAGCCAAATTAGCCCCACGCCCTTGCTCATCAAAATACTAACTACAGGGAGTTGTCTCCCTCAAGCACAAGAAGCCATAAGCCCTGCGCTACAATTAGGTCTGCTGCTCTGCTTCAGTATGTCCAAATCAATGCTTCAGTAAGCAGGCAATAGGGTTCTGTATTATTTTACATACAAAGCACGTAACAATTTGTATATGTTAGAACAAAAAGAAGTCAAGAAAATTGATAAAATAAATGATGTCAAAAGAACAAACTAGCTCTGAAGCCATCACCTGTAGCCCTTCTTCATTGTCTACAGTCCCTCAATATTTCTTCAATGACAGGCTGATATAGATAAAATCTATTGGCATTAAAAATACAGGAGGAAAAGATGCTCTATTTTAAATGATCGTAGACAGGGATAAACTAATATGAGGGCACAAACGAGCATAGAAATTCTTTTATGCTTTTTTTTTTTCAAAAAAAGAACTCGAGACTTTGGGCATCCAGCAAACCCAAATCATAAAAGTTAAGGAAATCTGATTATTGTCACAGAATGAGAAAACTTCAAGTAAAGTTGCCCTGAAAAATTTCCTTCAACAGCTGTTAATCAAAAACCAGAGAACCAGATAATACCAAAGAAACCCATTAAGAAAAAGTCATGTATGTATCCATTTGACAAGTGACCAACATAACAAAATCAACAAAAACAAACTGATATAACACAACAGATTAGTCAAAGTACTTCAGAACCCAGAAATACAAATTGTATTGACTGAAACCCAGATATTAGAAAAACCCACAAACTACACAGTGCAGCGTCAAAAAGTTCCCAGATGAAAAAAAAAAAAAGTTAAGGAAACCCAATAACACCTGGTGCAAAATCCTATTAACATAAAGTAAACAGCGACTAGAAAGCCAAATCTACTATGAACATAAAGTTAACAGCAACCAGGTTAATGTGAGTGGCATTTTTGACTTATATGGTAGCACTTTTTTTTTAATGCATCATACTTTCATATCTTTCAAACTCTTTTCATGGAAGCCATTTCAACAATTTGTGCTTGTTGAAGGTCATTTAATCAAAAACAAATTTTCATTGCATCTATTAGATCACCAATTGCTCCAAAAGCTTAAGTTGTTAGAGAATAGGCCAACAATGTTTATCAAGCTCTCAACGCTCCCCCTCACGTGTGACCCCGAACTCGCACATGAAGAGACAAAGAAACCACAGACAATGCAAAGGAGAAGAGAGTGCAAATGCAAATGGAGAATAAATGCAAATAGAGAGACTTGAACCCGAGACCTCTAACAACCAAGGCTCTAATACCATGTTAGATCACCAATTGCTCCAAAAGCTTAAGCTGTTAGAGAATAGGCCAAAAATGTATATCAAGCTCTCAACAACATCAAACTAAGTGCGAAGGAACTGAATTGTGTTAAGGGAAAACAAAAAACTCAGATGATATAATAAAGCAGTTAGCCCATTAAAAATAAAAGCTATCAAAATTTTCACAATCTAACACCACCAGAATTGAATTGGATTTCTGATTGTGCCTTTCATAGGCTGTTGCAGAAATGACAGCCCTATAACAGTGGTTTTTGCTCTCTCTTTACAACTTTGGACAAGGACACGAGCATGCTCCAATGAGCTCCCAAACAGAAAACTCCGAGTTGGCAAAATTTTCATTGATTTGCGACACAAAGCAAACCCATTAAGTTTCCTGTGCAATTATTCTGATTTATATCCTTTTTTTCCAATGAAACATAAACCTGATTTCATCTGTGAGAAAAACGAATCAGTGATTAATTAAGATATCTCAAATTTCTAAGTTAAATCTCAAAAATAATTAATAATTACACATTCTATGTATTACATAATAATCAAACTAATGAATCAGTGATACTTGCTGGTAAACACACGTACAGGAATTAAGAAGTATACAAAGAATTAGCAAGGAACCAAATGAATAAACCATCTAATAACTTTTACGTGAAGCTTCACAAGGCTCATTGCCAAATTTGCAATCTCAGCGCATCATATGCAACTCATAGGGTTCAATTAAGAACATATAATCAAACTCAGATAAGAAAACTCCAATGTTTGAAGTTGAACGGTGGCCACATATAGAATAAAAAGTTGTATTCATATAAGATCATGTTGAAAAAAGTTTCAATCAAGATTCAAAGATCAGCTGTAAGAAAAAAAACAATAACCTTGAAGAATTATAGTAATATATAGAAAAGAATAGAAAAATTGCAATCAATACTCCCTCCATCCCCATTTTAAGAGTCCCTTTTGTAAAAACCTACTTTTTAAGGAGACATGATTACATCAAGATTCATAAGTAAACCAATACAAAATTCTACCACAAAAAATAAATAAAAAAAGGGGTTAAAACTAAGATTAATTCAAATTGGCTTAAAGTATAATTGAATAAGTAAAATCAAAAGATGCCTCAAAAACAAGAGTTGGTAAAGAAATCCCATTCACCCCCCTCTAGGACATCCACAATACATACATACGTACATAAACATGTAAATGTATGTAACTTGTAAGATTGACACCTACATTGAGGTGATGCATATAAAAAACTTCTCCACACTCTTTTCTAACCCAGTAGTTCTATAAATCAAGACCGCCGAGTCCGAACAATAGTTCCTTGTTTCGTAATCACTGTTAAAAACCTTCTCTTCTCTTCCACAACTCGATTACATGGTGATGATGAAGAGAAGAAAAAAGAGGAATAAGTAGAGACAAGAAGAAGAAGAAAAGGGACTTCACATTATAATGCAGAATGGAGAGAAGAAGAAGAAGAAGCAGAGAGAGGGAGGGAGAGAGAGGAGATAATGACTGGGGTACTAGGGATTTTTTTCCCAATTTGTATAAGAATAATTCACACCATTAGATCTAGAGGTCTACGGTTGGGATTTGTATTCATATTAAATTTATAAAATAAAGAATTTATGTTTGCTAGGTTGGATCATTTAATTCATCTTTGCCAGGTTAGATCCTTAATGGATTGGGCAAGTTAAATCCATATCCTATCCATTTATTATGATTTTTGACAAATTTGAATCAGATTTAGAATTTTTGGATTAATTTTTTTGTTCAGTATCAGGTCTGAACCAGATACATTGATAAACCTACATACGTATGCCTAATGTTAATTTGCATGTATATTGATAATTGTTTTTAGATTATTTGGTTGAGAGTTGATTAGGGGAGAGTCCGAGGCACAACCACGACTCACGACCTACAAATATGCCCCTTGTTTATGACTTTGGTTTTGTGGATTTTGGCAACCACCATCTTATAGATGGGGCCAAGGTTACTTTTGTATAGCCAGACAATTAACCTCCTAGTAGTAGGGAAAAAATGAGGAGTTCATAGAAATGTTAGAATTAAAAGGAAAAAAAAAAAGAATTACAAAGAGGTTAACAAAACGGGCATAAATAACAAAATGCAAAGAAATTAAAGTGATAATTGAAAGTGCAGGATGCAACTAAGTATACTAAAAATGGGATTACTAAAATTAAATCATTTATTCAAGGAAAAGGCAGCACACTAGGCACTTCCATCACAAACAAACACAATACAGAAGCTAGATGGTTAAAAATTCAAGGAGATTGCTTCTTGTTGCCATGGTCTTCTCCATTCTGTATCTCATTCCCTTCAGTAACTTGTGTTGTATCAGAAGCTTTGAGGGTTTCAAGCCTATCTTTGAGTTGCTTCAGTTTTCCATCCAAGAAAGAAGACAAATCTCGTAGATCTTCCAAAGTAAGCATCTCAGGCAATTGTTTGGTTGCCAAGCACTCATCCATGAGTAGTTTCATCTCACGCTTTCGATTCTGCTTCCTTTGTTCCTCCACTCTTGCACTTAACATTGATATAGTGTTCATAAGAGAAGTTTCCAAGTCCATGGTTTAGGCTACAAAAATGTAAAGAACACCCTCTAGAAATTTATGTATTAGGTATACTCACATAGTGTTATATATATAAGTGAGATGAAATATATCTTTGAGAAAAGATTTCTATAATCTACATTATGAGATGTGATATCTATAAACTGGATTATGAAAGTAGTATTTTAAATGAGGGGATTATCTATTCCACCTTAATATGGAAACTCATTTTATAAGTTGTTGTGGCAACCACCAAAGGCAATACATTCCTCTTTCATTGTGCCACCACATGCACCTATCCCCAATTATATTTTCATGATGATGTGATTGAAGTCAAATGTAATAATGTTTTCTAGTGTTGCATTGTTCAAAACAAGGGTTACCAACTTTTGTTAGAACACAAGATTATTTTACAATTTAAATGATTGCTTACTGTTCTTTAATGACATTTCTATATATTGCAAGTTATTAATGATGATATAAGAAGTCTACTAATTGTAAGTAATTAAGAAGAAAGAAATAGAAAGAAAAAGGAAAAAACTACAGTGTGTTGAATTTCTATACACAAATTCTTTATTCGTGGACTCAATGGCAAAGTAGTGCCTATCTTTCCATCTTCCCATCAATATGCTAATTATTTATAGAAATTTTATCACAATGCCTTTTGTTCCTAGATGCACATTGCAGTCCTAAAATTTTATAAGTGTTATAGAATTTTTGTTTGTGTAACACTACTTAAAAAGGATGAAAATTTTGATACTATTTATATTTCCATTTTTGGATACACTTATAAAATTTCCATTTATTATTCTGGATGAAAGTTTTTGTATAGAATTTATGTTTGTGTAACACTACTTAAAAAGGAAAAGTTGCAGCGCTTACCAAACTATAAATATTAGGTCCATCGATGGTGCTTTTAAGAATGTTAAGGTGAATCCTTCCTATTATAGCAACTTTTTTTTTCATTTTATAGTTTATATGACTCAAATTCTTTCATTTTGTGTACAAAATGTTATGTATGGTGTTTCTATCTATGAATTCTTGCACCAACAAACTTTAGCTTGGTTGGTACCTTCCCTACCTTTTCACATGAGAGGTCGAGACTTCAAGTCTCCTTAAGGGGCAAAGTGGTGTGTGTGTGTGTGCGAGATTTACCCAAAAAAAAAATCTGTGAGTTCTTGCACCTTATGATAGTTATACTAATAAGATCGGTCTTTTTTTTCTCTCTTTTTTTTCCAATGGTAAAAATCAAATATTGAGTTCCACCCCACTCTTTGAATTTAACTTCCATTGTTACACCTTAAAATTATCTTAAAGGGTAACGAAAGGGGTTCTGATACAAGGAATGGATAGTTCTATTAGAGTCCCCACCTATCATTCTGTTCTGGTGTGCTAGGTCACTTCTAGTAAGTATGGACTTTAGCATATGGATTAGGTCCCCAAGTTATATAAGAATACAAAAAAGTCAAGAAAATAATTTTAGTGTGTAAAAAGAAAATTTGTTTTTAAAGAAATGAAAACATTTTTGTTTTGCAAATATATATATATATATATATATATATATATATAAAGCTTTCATCAAATTCGTCCTCCTCAATCTACCATTTGTTAATTTCCGGAAATAGTGAGAGATAGGTATATCTCACTTCACCAACGACTACATCAATGAACGAAAATGGAATTGGAAGAAATTGAGTTTAATCGCTCCCCCCCCCCCCCCCCCCCCCTCTTTCTTTTCTAATGGACAAATCACAACCTAACAAATTTTATCAATATGGTGACATAGTAAAACAGGCTTTTAAATCAAATCCTCACTGCTTTGGGTCGTTTACCAATTTTGGTAATTGATGATTACACAACGAACAATTTCAAATTTGCCTCAAAAAATTTTTTTAAAAATTAAACCTTGATTCAAATTCAAGAACAATTCTCAACCATTGGTCCTTTCCAAATCTCAACTCAAAAAGAAACCAAAGAGAAGTGGAAAATACATAAATTCAAAAGTTTGATGACATCATGAGGATGCAAAGTTACAAAAACAACTCTTGAAAAAAATTCAAAAATAAGGGAAAAAAACAAAAACAAAGTTATATATAAAAATATGTTTTCTAAAAATATGGATTTTGCGGGAATAAACACACGAAACTATGAGTTTAAAGAAGAAGAAAAAAAAGTAGGGAAGTTTCAAGAACAAGTTCTATGGGAAAAAAGTTTGGAGTAACAATAGGTGGAAAGTAAACTAATGATTTTAAGGAAAATAAGGTTTCTGCAAGAAAATTTGTTTAATCCATTGGGGCAGGGGGCAGGGGAGAAAACATACTTATTGAAAACAGTTAGAATATTCGGGATAATTTATGTTAGAATATTTGGAAAATGGTATCTTTGTAATTTATAGATATTCAATGATATAAATGCATAGAAAGGTGTAGGGATGAATTCCATCCTATTTTGTAAACAGTCTTTCGCTTTTGTCATCTCTTCCCTATCAATTGTCATAAACCCTAAATCACATATTTGACATATTTCAACTTGGTTAAGAGCTTCGATCAACAATAGGGAACCATTAAAAATACAACAACATACAATAAAAAAGAGGAAGCAGGTCAACCAAGTGTCAACATGCATCAACATTTTTTGGTGACCAAATTCTAGCATTGGGATGACCTCGTCATGCTGATCATTATGATGATTTTTTCCAAAAAAAAAGGGGGGGTAAATTACACCAACCTCCCTTTTGGTTTAGTCTTATTACAATCCAACCCTAATGTTTGGTATAATTACACTGACATCCCTTGTCACTCTGTCGGGAAAAGACAGTAACGAAAAAGATGAAATACCACTATTACCCTCGTTATATTATATAATTTTTATTGAAAACCTTGTATCAGCTTCTTCTCAAGGTCAAAACTACAGAGATTATAGTGCGGTTAGATCATGTTTTAGAGTGAAAGGATTGAGATCAACATTGATGTCTATCCCATGAAAGAGAGAGGGTTGATCGAAAGGACCGGAAGTTCATCGGTGGCTTAGATTTTCTTCAATGAGAAGTTGTTTGGTGGGTTGGTAGCGTTGAATTTGCTGAGGAACAGTGGGATGTTCGAGCAGTGATTGAAGGAGATGTTGGGGAGGAAATGTTCTGATGATGTGTCTAAACTACCGATGAATGGGCTTGATGATCCAAAGGAGGAACGGACGGATGAGATGCTTGGTATTGTTAAGGACAGTGGGGTTGCATAATTGCATCTGTTCTGAGAATTGGTGAATAGAGCTTCTTGAAGCTTGCGAGCTACTTTGGCATCATACATATAAATCTATCCAATTTGTAACAATTTCATTTACATTTTTGCATCTAACTATTCTCCTTTATGGCTCTCTTCCCCTCTCTAACTCCCTCTCCCACTCTCTTTCTCTGAATCTCTTAAGTTTGTTTGTATAATTTTGTAAGTCCATAATCATCCACCTCTCTCTCTCTCTCTCTCTCTCTCTCTATATATATATATATATATATATATATATATATAGATGAAAATTCAATCTAGAAATTGGATTGCACCTGAAACAACAAAGTTACTTCCTCTGGTTGTCAATGATACCAACTAAAATTTTAACCTCTAAATCAAATTGAACAAACCCAGATTAGAGGAATGATATTTAATCAAGATGTTGCTAAAGGGGAAATGATATTTGATGCAGTAGGCCGGTCTATCTATAACTCCCTCTCTCTTTTTCTTTGGTTTAACTTGCTGTGTCTCTGCTCCAATTTTTCATCTAAGCCCGTCTTTCTCAGTTTTCTCTCTCTAACTCCCTATCTTGTGTATATCATATATGTGAAAATATGTATAGTGTGTGCATATATATGTATTGTATGCTGTAAGAGTTATCAGCTCTGTTACAGAGCTTAAATTAGCGTGTGCGTGTGTGTATATATATATTATAATATATATATACATGTATGTATATGTATATGTATATGTATGTGTGTGCATGCTTAATTTAGGAAGGGAAAATGGTGAGTGCATGTTAATTGCAGGTTCTGCATGTTATACATATAGGGTTGTTTTGTGATCCTAGAGGTTTGACAAGATAGATGCTGGTGATGATTTTTAAGAATAAAATATCAAACTATTCTCCAAGCTGGTGATCATGAAGAAGAAGAAGAAAGATGAAACAAATGAGAGATAAAGGTGTAGAGAGAGAAAATATGTATTGACTGAATGTGGTTATTACACTTTTGAACCACACTTTCCTACCTAACCGATGCTTGCAATGCCCATGAGGATCTTTTTCTTCTCTCTGTCACCTCTGTTTTTCTTTGATTCTTCAACCACTTAACTCTTGAGCAGCACCGATCATATATGATATATGACATATAAAAGAATTTTTTACAAAATGTCTTTCAAATTGTATTTAAGGGAAAATTTGGGTTTTAAGGTTGAATAATAGGCTTATGTCACAAAAAATTATGGTCAACTGACGATTGGGTGAATATGTTAGACAGAATAATAATACAAGGGAGGTCAAAAATTGTCACGACCCACAATCCACGTAAGATGTAGTTATGGTCCATGAACGGCCACCAAAGCCTCATACAGAATCGAATAGGTTGTATAATGGATAGTTTATTAATATAGCGGAAGCGTAACATTTTTAACCTGTCAGGTTCACATCAAAGTCATATCAACCACATTCGATCAGAGCAAATCTAAGTTCAATATCAAACTCACGCTTGCAAAATTTATTACAAGTCATTTACATCTACAACTGGCCAACACACAAAATAGCCATTGTATAGATACAGAAGCCTACATAGGCTCAAAAGAGATATTTGCAAGTCTTGTTATACAATTTTACAAACTCTTCTTCCTTAAGTTCCCTCCCCATCTTAAGCTTCATTACCTGAAAAATTGGTTGGGAAATGGGGTGAGCTAACAAAGCTCAATGAATAATACCAATAAGTAGCCTAATAAAACTTATGATAGATAAAATACATCATTTAGCATACCCATTACAACGGTGAGAACGGAAGAATCCGCGTCAACTCAAATTCTGAACGGAATGTCATATATAATGACAGTCACTTATAGTGACACTGAAGAGATCTATGGCCTACTTACGGTCATATCGGCTCTTGGTCCCCCGGTGTAATGGCATCTATAGAAACACATTCTAAATCATGTGATTATCCATGAATTTGCAAATCTATTTATCAAACATACTTATAAAATATACTTCAATTTCATCAATAGAGAATATAGCATAATGTTTTGCTTGTTAAAACACAGAATAGCATGTTTAACAATATCGCATTCAATTCACCATTTTAGAGAACAAGGTTACTCACCTTGTACTCTTAAAGCACTCCTTGAATCTCTTTCTTTCCTAAGGAACCCTACATACATATATTTCATATTAGAATCATATTTGAGTGCATTGTAACATTACTTAGTTACGCTTGTCCCATTATAGTTCAAACAACACAATTTAGGATTCTGATAAAATCCCTCACATTCTAATTCCATTGGAGCGTCCTTTGACTCTTGTTGAAATTCATTTATATCAAATATAAGGTTTTTTAAACAATAGGGACAACAGCTGCACCATCCCCATTTATTCTTCTTACAAGCTTCATTTTTTTACTTCCAAGTGTTGGTTGTTTCAACACTTATATCTAGCATCTTGAATCATCATTTAGACAAATCATTTAACTTTAATTAAGATGTTTTCCTTTAATTTCCAGCAGCATTTTTCCTTACCATTTCTCACATTTAGAGTTCCTTTGATAATCTAATCATGCTAATTATAACCTAGGTAGTGCTAAGGTTGTTTTGACACCATTAATCATTAGCCAATTAGTTTAATCAACACTCATTAACCATGATGCAATCTTTTACTGTCATATATATTGCTCTTGTATCCATGTAATTACTATTCCATGCAAAACATTGTTAGGACTTCAAGACTAGTTTAGAATTTCATTCAATTCTTAATTGAATTTGAGTTCTCAGTCATTTTTAAATATTTATTGTCCGATTAAATGAAAGAATAAGAGATTAGGACCAAAATTCATACTTTGATTGTTCAATAATTCAACCTCTAGGTTAGTCCTCCTTTAGCTTCTTTCTTTCTCCTTTTTTTTTCTCTTGTTTTCTCTACTTTCTTCATTGCTCTATTATACTGTCCAGCACATTTCAGAGAGCTTCTTGCTTGTCTCTATAATTTATTTTGTTAAGCATAATAGATACAAACATATATCTTTATGTGGGCTAGGTGTCACTTTGTGAATTCCCACATATTTGAAGTGTCTTGCTCTTATTAGCTCTACATTTCCTCTCTCTTACTAATCTGATCTTTGTCCCTTTTATATATATATATATATATATATATATAGACAAATCTCTACACAAGCTCCTCAAGAATAGTCAACAATGGTGAGCTAGATATTCCAAATTGTGGGTCCCTTGCCCATGTGAACAATTGTCTTTCTTACTTTTCTCTAATCAAAATTAATTTGGATAATTATAAGGTATAGGTTATAACTTAGGATTAGTACAAGTCTACCTCACTTAAACATCGTAATTAACTCAATTAGGATTAACTTAATTCACTAATCATGTATTAAGGTTACTAATTAAACATAATTAGTTTAGATATAACAATTTTTAAAAACCTTCCAATAACCTATCACAAACTAGTTTAAGTTAGCGAAGTGTGCTCTAATTATGCTTAACCTTAGAATAAGGATTAACCTAATTAATCATGTTATAGTTCAAGAATCATTTTAAAAGTCTATTAGAAATATTGTTTTGTTCCTAATTTCTCCTACTAGGATTTTAATTATTGCCTCACTATCCATACTAGTAAACTCCTTACTTTGAATCACACAATCATGCTTAAGGCATACCCTAATCCACACTTTATCATTACTTGAAGTGGATTCACATATAGCAATAAAGTATAATAAAAGTAATAAGATCTAGGATATTACAAAAATTAGGGTCGAGTTGTAATTAGGGTAAACCACAAGGGAGTTTGGTGTAATTTACCCTACAAAACATTAATCCATTAGTACAATTCTTTTAATTTTCGAATGTTTTTCAAAAAAAAATGGCTGCTATTTATCAATTTGTGGATTTTGAGCAATCTAATAGGACTTGATGCCAAAACCAAACCTAATAGTGTGACCAAGTCCTTAGAAGCTGTTTTGGAGTGACCCATGATTGTTAGGGTCATTTTCGATTGAAAAAAGAAAAACATGAGGTTTGGCTCCACTGTGGTGTGCGTATGTGGATTCCAGGCTTTTGTTTGTGTTAGAGTAGTTAGCATGCTAGTCCTATATATATTAGCTCTCATTAAGGGTAGTATAGTTTTTTTATTATCTTTTATTTTGCCCAACTATAAAGGGCTCTTTTCTTTTGTGTAATGTAAGTTTCCAGACTTGATTATTTCTTCTAATAAGATATTCTTATCTTCTCTCTTTTACTTCTAATTCTCTAATCAAAGTTAACATGGTATTAGAGCAAGGTTGAGATCCAAAGTTGATCAAGAATATTGTAAAAGCCATGGTAGTCACAATAAAGCACAGTGATGATGCTGACATCAGTGTCCGTATGACTGATGTCAGCATGATGCCAGTAGATTGAGGCGAGGCTTGCAGGGTTTGGATTGGAATTTCATGGGGAGTCTTTTATTTATTTATTTATTTATTTTGTAATTTTTTGAGATCGTTTACTATGGTTTTTGAATTTTCAAATATTTTTGGGAGAAATGGGCTAAAATTTGCAATATGTGATTTCTGAGCCATTTTCTTGGTTTTGATGCTTTGAGTCCCATCTAAGAGGTGTGTTCTGGGCTTCTTTGGGTTTGATTACGTTACCCATTGTTGTTTGGTTTGAATTTGGACAAGTTTTGTGAGATTTAAGTATCGGTTGTGTTGATTTGTGCGATTGAGTGGTACGCCTTGGGTTCTCTTGGGCTACTTTGGGTTTGATTGAGTCACCCATCGCTGTTTGATTTGATTTTAGACAAGTTTGTGTGAGATTGAAGTGTCGGTTGTGTGTTTGGTGGCATGAACAACTGGGTTTTGGTTTGAATCTCTGAATCTTTGTTGTTTTTGGCTTGTGGGTTTCTTCTAGTTGCATTCTTTTGTGATCTGTTTAGTGCATTGGGCTTGTGTAATATACAGATTTGTGAAAATGGCAAGTGGAAATTCAGATTCTCTTTAAGCTATTAGTGTAAAGTTGACAGGAGATAATTATGCCTAATGAGCATATGTAATGAGAAATTTTTTGTTGGAAAAGAATATGTGGGGTTACATTACTGGAGTTGTGAAAGCCCCAACTGATTCTAAGGTAGAGAATTCTGTTGAGTTGTTGAACAATTGGGATGTTAATAATGCAAAAATTATTACATGGATTAATAACTCAGTTGATCAAGCCATTGGAGTACATTTGCTAAGTTAACACAGCCAAAGAAATTTGGGATTATTTGTCCAAATTATTTGTTCAGTCTAATTTTGCTAAGAGATATCAATTGGAACATGAGATTTGGACTGCTTGCCAAGCTGATAGGAGTATTCAGGAGTTCTACTCACTTATAACTGGGTTTTGGGATCAGTTGGCTCTCACTAAGCCTGCAGGGCTGAGCACTCGTAAGTTGTATCGTACATATAGAGAAGAGCAAAGGTTGGTTCAATTTTTTATAGCTCTTAGGGATGATTTTGAGTCTTCGTGGTTCCATTCTCCATCGCAGTCCACTTCCCTCTGTTGACTCTCTGGTTAAAGAGCTTTTAGTTGAAGAGGTTCGACTTAAGACTTTACTAGAAATGGGTCTTCTTCCTTTACCTACACAAACCATACTTGCAGTTCCACCCAGATCACAGTCTAGTTCACAAAATACGCAGCGAGTCCGAGTTGGTAATGATGAGTGTAGTTTTGTTGTGAAAAGGGACACTAGAAGGCAAAATGTCCTAAGTTAGTGAATAAGCAAGTTCATGGATCACAACAACAGTTTTTTAGAGGTAAGGATCGTCATACTATAGCGATTGCACCACCAGTGGATGAGTCCTCTACATCATCAGCTCCCACACTATCCTTGGTAGCTGATCAATTGCAAAAGTTTCTCTCCATTCATCAGCCTAATGTTCTTTCAATTTCTCCCTCTTCAGGTTCCTTTCCTTCTAGACCTTCAGGTATATCTCGGACCACTTGGGTCTTTGACTCAGGTGCTACACATCATATGACTAGTGATCCATCTTTGTTCACTTCTACCTTTTCTCCTCCTTTTATCTTTGTCCTTGCCACCAATGGCACTCCTATGTCTTTGGCTGGTATTGGTTCTATTGTTTCTTTACACTTATCCCTTTCTGATGTCTATTATATTCCTCAACTTACTTTGAATTTAATTTCTGTTAGTCAACTTTTTTATTCTGGTTACAAAGTTCACTTTTCTTCTTCTGGTTGTGTTGTGCAGGATCTTCGTTCCAAGAAGTTGATTGGGATTGGCCGTAGAAAGGGAGAGTTGTATGTGTTAGAAGAGTTGTATGTTCCAGATATGGCTGCTTCCTCAGTTGATTTGTCTTCCTTTCGTTTGAGTTCTAAGTCATCCAACTTTTATTTGTGGCATTCTCGTCATGGCCACATTTTTAGTTCTCATTTACAGTTTTTAGTTTCAACTGGTAGCTTAGGCAATTTGCATTGCCACGATATTTCTGATTGTAGTGGATGTAAACTGGCTAAGTTTACTAGCTTACCTTTTAATAAAAGTTCAACTATTGCCTTCACTCCTTTTGATCTTATTCATTCTGATGTTTGGGGTCCCACCCCTATCCCTACTAAAGGAAGGTCCCGATATTATATTTCTTTTATTGATTATTATACTCGTTATTATCGGGTTTATCTTATGAAACATCAGTCTAAGTTCTTTTCTATTTTCACTGCTTTTCGTGCAATGATACATACTCAATATTCTAGTATTGTTAAATACTTTAGGTGTGATCTAGCCAACGAAAATTCCTCTAATGCCTTTTTAGACTTGTTGAAGTCTGATGGTACTGTTCAACAGTCCTCTTGTGCAGACACTCCTGAGCAGAATGGTGTGACTTAGCGTAAGCATCGCCACATCATGGAAACTGCACGATCTCTTTTGTTGTCTACGAATGTTCCCACTACCTTTTGGGAAAAGGCTCTTCTTACTCCTATTCATTTAATCAATCGTATTCCTTCCATAGTTACTTTTGGTGTTTCTCCTTTTGAACGTTTGTGTGGCAAGCCACCGAACTACTTATCTTTTCGTGTGTTTGGTTCTACTTCTTTTGTTCTTCTTTCTCAAAATACCCGTACTAAACTTTCTCCTCATTCAGCAATGTGTGTTTTTCTTGGTTATGGTGAGGGACAAAAAGGGTATTGATGCTATGATCCTATTGCTAAGAAATTCTATGTCTCTCGCCATGTGGTTTTTGTAGAGTATATTCCATTTTTCTCTATTCCTTCTAGTCCCAACACTTTGCCCAAGTCTGATCTCATTTATTTGAATCCCTTTCCTAATGATATTTTGCCTCAATCTTATGTTAAAGATGTGACCGTGTCAAATGTTCCTGTTTCTTCTAATTCTGTGGTTGTTCATCCTCCTCTTCTTTGCACTTATGCTCGTAGGAATACAACTATTTCTTCTGCAGATTCAGCTCCTCTGTCATCCTCAATTAGGTTCTAACAATGCGGATCCCACTTCTCGCTATCCTAGGTGTTTTTGTAAGTGTCCTAATTGATTTGGTTTCTCCAACTCTTGTTATTCTGCTGATTTTTGTTCTTTTCTTACTTTTGTTCATGCTCTTTTTGAACCTACCTCCTATAAGGAGGCTATTCTTGATCCTCTTTAGCAACAGGCAACGGATGAAGAGCTTTCTACTTTACATAAGATAGGTACCTGGGAGTTGGTGTCCTTGCCTTCCGATAAACGTGCAGCTAGCTATAAGTGGGTGTACAAGATCAAAACTCGGTCTGACGGTTCTATTAAGCGGTACAAGGCTCGATTGGTGGCAAAGGGATATGCACAAGAGTATGGCATTGATTACGAGAAGACTTTTGCTCCTGTTGCCAAGATGACCACAATTCGTACCATTATAGCAGTAGTAGCAATTCACCAGTGGAATCTTTCCCAAATGGATGTCAAGAATGCCTTTCTAAATGGGGACTTGACTAAAGAAGTCTTTATGGTTCCTCCTCCTAGTCTTCCTCATCAATCTAGAGAGGTATGCAAACTCAAAAAGGCATTGTATGGTCTCAAACAAGCTCCTCGGTCTTGGTTTGAGAAGTTCTCTACAATCATTTGTGATCTCGGATTTCATGCTAGTGATCACAACTCTGCTCTTTTCCTTCGTTCAACTTTTGTCGGTCGTATTGTTCTTTTGCTAAATGTTGATGACATGATTATTACTGGTGATTATACTGTTGGGGTTTCATTATTAAAGTCACAATTGCGGCATCATTTTGAAATGAAGGATTTGGGTCCTCTTCATTATTTCTTAGGCATTGAAGTAGCTTATTCTCCTAAAGGTTATCTTCTCTCTTAGTCCAATATGCTTCCGATGTCATTCAAAAAGCCCAACTCACAGACACTCGGCCAGTTGAGACTGTCAAGATATTGTGTGAATGGCCAAATAAATTGGCCTTGAGATCTGTATATTATATATAGACTTTACAAGGATGCTATACATGGAAAGCAAATAAGTTCCCGCATGATTCTAGCCCTATACATGTAAACTATAATCTGTCAAATAATGTATGCTAACTGTACAGAATAATAAATGGAGAAATAAGGCAACAATTGTGGTCTAAAATAAGGAAAGAAATGTGGACAGCAAAGCTGTCCGTTGACAATAATAAATGGAGAAATAAGGAAACAATTGTGGGCTAAAATAAGGAAAGAAATGTGGACAGCAAAGCTGTCCGTTGACAGCCCCCCTCAAATTGATGCAGGTTGATCAACAAGCATCAATTTGCTACTTAGGAAGCAATGTCGATGACGAGTGAGAGCCTTGGTGAAGATATCAGCAATTTGGAGTTCAGTGGAAACATGTGGAAGGGTGATAACACGAGCTTCAAAGGCTTCACGGATAGAGTGACAGTCTACTTCAATATGCTTTGTGCGCTCATGATAGACAGGATTGGCCGTGATCTGAATAGCACTTGTATTATCGGCATGTAGAGGTGTAGGATCGGTCTCAAAAAAATCTAACTCAGCAAGCAAACCTCGAAGCCAAATGATTTCAGAACAAGCAAGAGACATCGCCCGGTACTCAAATTCCGTAGATGACTTAGAGACTCTGTCTTGCTTCTTACTTTTCCAGGAGATCAATGCATCACCTAAGAGCACACACCAACCAGTGATGGATCGACGGGTATCCGCACAACCAGCCCAATCAGCATCACTATAAGCAGCAAGGCAAGTAGAATTGCTTGCAGGGAAGAATAAGCCGCGGGCAGAAGTGCCTTGAACATAGCGTATGATCCTACGAACAGCAGCCAAATGAAGATGACGAGGAGTCTGAAGGAACTGGCTGACTTGCTGTACAGCAAAAGAAATGTCCGGTCTAGTAATGGTGAGATAAACAAGGCTACCCACCAACTTCCGGTATAAACTGGGATCAGCAAGTAAGTCACCCTCCTCTTTGCGAAGCTTGACATTTAATTCCATGGGAGTATCAACAGAAGTAGCCTCTTGTAGGCCAGCTGTAGCCAACAAGTCACTAGCATACTTATGTTGATTGAGGGAAATACCAGAGGGACTACGATGCACCTCAAGACCAAGAAAATAGGTGAGAGACCCAAGATCTTTCATATGAAAGGACTCTGAGAGATGAGTTTTGAGCTGGCCAAGTAAAGCAGAATCGGAACCATTGATCACAATATCATCAACATAAACCAAAAGAACAACAATACCCATGTCTGATTTCCGAAGAAACGAGGAAGTGTCATGCTTGCTCTGCTTGAATGAAAATTGTAATAAAGTGGTGCGGAATTTATCAAACCAGGCCCTCGGAGCCTGTTTTAGACCATAAAGAGAGCGACGAAGCTTACACACATGTGAAGTCAGAGAGGGAAACAATCCCGGGGGTGGCTTCATATAAATACACTCCTTAAGATCCCCATGAAGAAAATCATTTTTGACATCCATCTGATGTAGTGGCCAATCACTGGAAGCAGCAAGAGCTAGAATCGTACGAACAGTAGTCATTTTAGCCACAGGAGCAAAGGTCTCTTTATAATTGACACCATATTCCTGATTATTCCCAAGTGCAACAAGCCGAGCTTTGTAACGATCCAAACTTCCATCAAATCTGACCTTGACTGAGTAAACCCATTTGCAACCCAGAGGAACAATAGTGGGAGGACATGGCTCAATGTCCCAGGTGTGATTGGCCTCTAGAGCAGCAAGTTCTTCCTGCATAGCTTGTTGCCAACAATCATGCTTGGCAGCGTGTGAGTAGCAGGTGGGAATATCAAAATTGGACAATGTAGCAGTAAGAGCTGAAATAGAATTGGCAGAACTGGAAGAGGGAAATCCATACCTATCCGGGGGTACAGACACTCGAGGAGAGCGACGTACCAAAGGCGCTAGAGGTGCTGCAACTGACTGAATCTGGAGCGTGGTAGGATCAGATATCGGGTGAGCCACCGGAAGAGACTGTGGGCGGGAGCGTCTCGTATACACAATACCTGGTTTAAAGCGAGAACTGACTGGATGAAGATCTGAGAACTGCTGCTCAAAGGAGGGGAGAACCACAGTAGAAGAGAATGGCACAGAGGACACAGGAAAGAAATGTTGATTTTCAAAGAAAATAACATTCCTAGAAATGCGTGTACGATGTAATGTAGGATCATAGCAAACAAATCCCTTTTGACACACATTATATCCCAAGAAAGCGCATCGGACAGATTGAGCAGATAATTATGTCGCTCATGAGGAGGTAAATGAACAAAACATACACAACCAAAGGTACGAAGGTTATCATAACTAGGTTGCTTAGCAAATAAGCGGAAATAGGGAGACTCCATACGTAGGACTTGAGAAGGTAAACGATTAATCAAGTGAGTAGCAGTTTTCAGAGCCTCTACCCAAAACATGGATGGAACAGAAGATTCTAACAAGAGAGTACGTACCACATCTAGGAGATGACGATTTTTGCATTCGGCTACTCCATTTTGTTGAGGAGTAGAAGGACATGAACGTTGATGAATAATACCCTTAGAAGCCAAGAATGCCTGAAACTCAGTCGACAAATATTCACCACCGGAATCTGTGCGTAATGTCTTAATAGAAGTAGAAAATTGATTGTCAACATACGCTAAAAACTCAGTGAAAGTACGAAAGACCTCAGATTTAGAGCGAAGAAAGTAGACCCAAGTAAATCTGCTATGATCATCAATGAAAGTCACATAATATTTAAATTTTTCATGTGAACTAACCGGCGAAGGTCCCCAAACATCACTATGGATAAGATCAAAGCAGTGAGATGCTCTACTAGCATGCAAAGGGAAGGGAAGAGTTTTGCTTTTACCAAGTTTGCAAGAAGCACACTCAAGAGATAAAGAAGAACGGTCTTTATTACCAAGTAAACCAGAGTTCAATACATGAGATAAGATCTGAGTATTGGGATGGCCTAAACGACGATGCCACACCATACTAAGATCTGAAACATTATTACAAGCAAAAGACTTAATAGAAGAAACTGGAGAAAAAGCTGGAACAGCCAAAAATAGTGGAAACAAGCGCCCCACTTTAGGTCCCTTCGCGATCGGCTTACCCGTTACCTGGTCCTGCACAACACAACCATCACTAGAAAAAGTAACAGCACAATTGTTATCAACTAATTGGCCAACAAAAATAAGATTCGTGGAAAGCTGAGGAGCAAGAAACACATCAATGAACTGAGAAGAGGCATCTCCAACAGCAGCTATGGGCAAAGAACTGCCATTGGCAGTCTGACTAGCAGAGTGACCAGCGTAAGGCCGAACATGACACAAAGTGGTGGGATTATTAGTCATGTGATTAGAGGTCCCCGAGTCCACGTACCAGAGTTTAGTAGAATTGTTACCTTGGAATCCCATTGCTAATAATGCCAAAATTAACATCTGTTGCACCATTTCTGGGGTGCAATAATTCGTGGCAGGAGGTGCAGGAACAGAGGACGCATCTGAAGGAGAGCCATGTGCTGCAAAAGTCACTACGGGAGGGATAATAACCGACAGTCTGAAATGCTTGGGCCTGACGATTCTGGGGGCGAAGACGACATGCTGTGATAATGTGACCCTTCTTCTTGCAATAAGAGCAGAATTTCTTAGGACAATTGGCAGCAATATGCCCATATTCCTTGCAGCAGAAACACTGCAAGTTTTTAGAATTCATAGGTGGTCCTCGTCCTTGGGCAGCATAAGCCACAGTTGCCGTCCCGGAACTGCCATGAGATTGCGCCAGAAGAGCTTGAGTACTAAGATGTTGTTCTTCGCGAAGTAACTCACCAAAACAAATATCAAGAGAGGGAACAGGAGATCGGTTCAGTAAAGAGGAGCAGACAGATTCATATTCCGGACGTAGTTTCATAAGAAACTGATCACGCCAGCTAGTCGCGTGAAGAGTCTAAATAGTTGAAAGAGCCGCAACAGGAACATCCGCTATAACCAAATCAGCATATTCATTCCAAAGAGTCAGAAATGCAGAGTAGTAGTCCTGGATGGAAAGACTACCATGTTGAAACATGGCAATCGCATGTTCTAACTGAAAGCGACGAGCATCATTATCTTGATGATAAACCGTCTTCAAGTAAGCCCACATAGATTGAGCGGAGCTATGGGGCCGCAAGTTGGTGACAATATGGGGCTCCACTGAACCAAGAAGCCAAGACATGATGCGTGCATCAAGCACAGCCCATGAAGGAGAAGACCCGACATCCTGAGATGTGTCAGAAGTGGATGTGTTTGCGACATCCGTGCCATCAATATGACCCCAAAGGGCTTTTCCCTTGAGGAAAAGTTCAAACTGAAATGCCCAGGTAGAATAATTTGTGCCCGTAAACTTAACACACAGGTGCGGAATCCATAGAAAATAAATAGAACCCGAGACAAAAGAATGGACCAAAAAAAAAACACTACTGTGCAAAGAGTCGATTGACGTCGGGGTCACCACACGAGAGGGACAGACTGCACCTCTACTCAGAAACTGCCGAGAAGAACACCGAGATCTCAAACAGAGGCTGCCGAAACACCAAGACAAGCTGCAGAATACTGTTCCGAGAGACTTGTTCCGAGATGATGGCACTGAGAGGGACAGACCACTGTTCCGAGAGTAACCAAGCCAGCGAGACACCAGAACCACCAAGGGAAGGCTGCGCCGACAGCCACCAAACCACAGAAGTGCCGAGAAACACAGAACAGAACCACGAAAAGGAAAACGAGGAGAAAAGAAAATCACGGGTGAATGATGCTATACAAATTAGCAGGCGGCTCTGATACCATGTCAAGATATTGTGTGAATGGCCGAATAAATTGGCCTTGAGATCTGTATATTATATATAGACTTTACAAGGATGCTATACATGGAAAGCAAATAAGTTCCTGCATGATTCTAGCCCTATACATGTAAACTATAATATGTCAAATAATGTATGCCTAACTGTACAGAATAATAAATGGAGAAATAAGGCAACAATTGTGGTCTAAAATAAGGAAAGAAATGTGGACAGCAAAGCTGTCCGTTGACAATAATAAATGGAGAAATAAGGAAACAATTGTGGGCTAAAATAAGGAAAGAAATGTGGACAGCAAAGCTGTCTGTTGACAGAGACATCTTGGAGCTCAATGTTCGTTATAATTCCTCTAATGGAGTTCCTTTGGCTGATCCCACTTTATATCGAGCTCTTGTTGGTAGTCTAGTCTATCTTACTGTTACACATCCTGATATCAGTTATGCAGTTCATATTGCCAGTCAGTTTGTCTCTTCTCCTACTATTGTTCATTGAGTTGTTGTTCTTCGCATATTAAATTATCTTCGCGGCACCTTATACTAGAGTTTGCTCCTATCTTCGTCTTCTTCCTTAGAGCTTCGTGCTTATTCTAATTCTATTTGGACTGTGATTCTATGGATCACAAGTTTACTACTTTTTTTGTGTTTTTTTTTGGAAAACTCTTTTATTTCTTGGAAAAGCAAAAAGCAAACGGTTGTTGCTCATTCTTTTGCTAAGGCTGAGTATCGTGCCATGGCTACCACTACTGCTAAAGTTGTTTGGCTCCGCTGGTTGTTGGCTGATCTGGGCGTATCTCTGCCTACTTCTACTCCTATGTATTGTGACAACAAGAGTGCTATTCAAATAGCCCATAACACTATCTTCCATGAGCATACCAAACACATTGAGATGGATTGTGATTTTGCATGCCATCATCTTTAGCGTGGCACTATTTCTTTTCCACTTCTCTCTTCTACATTGAAGCTGGCTGACTTTTTTTACAAAGTCTCACACGGTGTTGTGCTTCCACTTTTTGCTTGATAAACTCTCGATGATTTCCGCTGCTGCATTATGAGTTTGAAGGGGGTGTTAGAGTAGTTAGATGTTAGTCCTATGTATATTATTAGCTCTTATTAAGGGTAGTATAGTCTTTTATTATCTTTTGTTTTGCCCTACTGTAAAGGGCTCTTTTCTTTTCTATGTAAAGAAAGTTTCCAGATTTGATTATTTCTTCTAATAAGATATTCTTCTCTTCTCTCTTTTACTTCTAATTCTCGAATCAAGGTTAACAGTGTGGTCTACGCTCGCCTAATTTTTCTTCTATTTTGTGTTGCTTGTATTTGTTTGGGACTTCATTCAAGCCTTAGTGGGGATTCAGCTGTTTGTGGAGTTTGGAATCAATTTCAGGTTGGTTAAAATATGTCCGTCATCAGCTTGAGCTGTATTGGTGGTGAAGGGAACAATACAAGTCATGTTGGGATTCTTGGAGTCAATCCCTCGCTTAAATAAGCTCAAAAAAATTGAATGGAAGTAATTATCTAGCTTGGCTACAATAATTCTTTTTGTCAGTTCAAGCTCGTGGACGAAATGCTTGCTTGACTAGAGATGCTAAGAAGCCAAAGGAAGCAGATGCTACCTATCATCAGCAAATTTCTGAAAATTCATTGGTTATGTCCAGGCTTCTTAATTCAATGCAACCCTAAATCGGTCATGGCTATCTGTTTCTTGATGCTACCCATGCAATTTGGACAGTTGTTGCTTAGACTTGCTCACAAGTTGGGAATGATGCCCAAATTTATGAACTTTGAAAGAAAGTTCATGAGACTAAACAGAAGATATGACTTTTGCCAAATAATATGCCGTGTTCAATTTTACTTGTCAAAAAAAAAAAAAAAATATGCCGTGTTCAATAGCTTGTCGCATAAAGTGAATTATTATCAGGACTTGTAGACTGATTCTACCAATGATAGTACCTGCTGTAGGCAGCATCCTCTCATATTCCCTAAGATTTTTCTAGCAAGCTCTTCTAGCTAATAACACTCGTGCGCTTCAGGAACTACACCGATGGCAGAAATGTCTCTTGGTCATCCGTCTTTCACTGCTTTGGGGAAGCTTTCCCTTTGTTAGTTATGCAGTGTAATGAAAATCAGTTTATTTGTGATTCTTGTGAGTTTTCCAAGCACAAACAAAACTCTTATCCTAGTATTAATGATAAAGCACAATATTGTTTATGGTTTTTATTTTGATGTGTGGCAAGTGAAAACCATCTCAGATTGTTACTTTATTAGGTTATCGTTGCTTTCTAACTTTATTGATTATTACTCAAGATTCACCGGGGTCGACTTGTTGCGGAATAAGGACAAAGTGTATTCTAGCTTCTGAGTTTTCTTAAGATGGTGAGCACACAGTTTAATATTACTATTATGTCCTCCAAAGTGATAATGGCACGGAATATGTTAATAGAAGATTTTGTACGTATCTTGCTGATCAAGGGATTCTTCATCAGACTAGTTGTCTAGACAATCCTACTCAAAATGGAGTAGCCACGCAGAAGCACCAACATCAAAATGGAGTAGCCACGTGGAAGAACTAACATCTCCTTGAAGTAGTGGTTGATCCAGAAATTGCGGTTTTTTTTTTTTTGGGGGGGGGGGGGAGGGGTGGAGCAATTCCTAATTAAAAAAAAATGTAACAAAATTACAATAAAAAAATTAGATTTCTCAAAAGTTTTTAGCCAGCCCTAGCTCCGCTAGTGCCTTGAAGTGGCCCAATCAATAATGTTCACCATGAATGTTCCCAAGTCTTTTGGGGTGGTGCTGTGACACAGCAACGTACTGTTAAAGTCATGTTTTTTTTTCTGATGGGTGTCTTGACACAAATAATTGAAAACATAAAGAATATGAGTATGATTTTGTTGAATTATATTTGGTAGATAATGTTCCAAAAAACCTAGCCTAACACTAGAAACAAAAAGTTCCTTATGTGCTTAACAGGACTTCTAGCATCTGAAAGGAAGAAAAACCGAAGCTATAGGGACCGCTCAACCATTCAACTGCTAAGAAATCTAAATAAAATATAATGAAGTTCCAGTAGCTATGTAACTCCGGATGATGACGAAGCACCCCGCATCAACTTGTCAAAAGCAGCAACTAGCCAACAGATAGAAATTAGCCGGTCGACTGCTTGGTCCTCTTAAACCATAATTGTGGAAATCCAGTAGTTGTGTAGGACCGGACCAAGTAACAGACAAATCACCGGTTGGCCCCTCATCAATTGCAGAGAATCTGTACCTTCAGACAATGTAGAGGCTGATCATCAGGCTGACTACATGGATAAAGTTAACAAGCAAAGTCATCGTTCCAGTAAAAGAACTACTCCAGATGATATCCCAGACGAACATCCGGTTGACCAAACCTCCACTCTAGCAAGAACTGTTAATCAAAGTCCAGAAGCATTGAAAGACCGGATGAACTAGCAGATAATCAACCAACCGACCGCACCATATTCCAGCAGTTGATAAATCAAATTTATCTAGAAACCATGCAGGACGAGTTGATGCACCAATATGGCTGGCTCAAGCATAAAGCCAACAAAGCAATAGCTTTAGGCCACACTTACGAAGAAGGCCCCAAATTTAATGTCTTCATAGGTAAATTCAAATTAGAAGTGTAAGGCCAATAGAAGTCGAATTATACTTATAAAAAGAATGCCCCAAATTTTGTGTATTTATTGTAATCCAAACTACAAATTTAAGATTAATAAAATTTTAAACCCTTAATTTACATTTTTATTAAAACTTATTCCTCTTATATCCCAAAAAGAGAAAACAAATCGCATTTATAATTATCGCTTTAGGCCTTAAATGGTCTTGAGCCAGCCCTATGCACCAAATGGATGACCGATCGATTGCTTCTTGGTCAAGCTAGCTATTAGGCCAGCTGATTATCCGTTGAGTATTTAAATGCTCAGCCTTTTGTCCACTTTTCAAGCTTGCCTATAATAGGACTTCAAAGGCACTTTGATGCAAAACAACTCTAACAACCCCTAGAAATCCGCACCTAAGGTAGGAAAAGTTGTAAAAACCTAGGCATCCGCACCTAGGAGAAGAAAAATATTGGAATCCACACCAACACGAGAGAAGAATTTTCATTCAATTAAAATCTAATTATTCATTTACAACCAGCCTATTTATAGGTAAACCACAAAAGATAAACTGTCAAAAAGATAAATAACTAAAATATAAAATTCAAAAAAAAAAAAAATCATAAAGTCCTATCCTATCCTCCAAGATCAAAGATGAATAGCCTGGGTGGTGGTCTTTCCTATTCCCAATCATTTCTCTCCAGCTGATAAGAACTCGACTCTGGTGAGTTAGAATGGTGGCTATGCTCGAAAAGATCAAGAACAACCGCAAACGAATAGTTCTCATAAAACAATGTGGGGACAAAACAAATAAGATCTAAGGTTTTTTTAATTTATGACAAAACAAATAATAGGGAACTAGAAAGACCCCAATTCAGACTATACATCTTTGATCCTAGAGTATAGGATTGAGCATTTTGATTATATTTTTGAATTTTAAATTTTAAATTTTAGGTATTTATCTTTTTCGGGGTTTATCTTTTGTGGTTTGCCTATAAATAGGATAGTTGTAAATGATTATTTAGATTTTAATTGAATGAAAAAATTTTCTCATATCGATGCAGATTCCAATATTTTTTCTTCTCCTACATGCAGATGCCTAGGTTTTTACAACTTTTCCTTCCTTAGTTGCGGATTCCTAATGTTGTTAAATTTGTCCTGCATCAATTTTGCACACACACTATTGGATCCTGGTGCATCCAAAGTTTTATATACACACACTATTGTATATCTTCATTACATGTGGCAACCAACCGCCCCCTTCTATTTATTTCATTATTCATTCATTAAACAACTCCCATTGTTTACATGTACACTAGTGTTGTCTTTAATTGTACACATTGCTCAAGTTTTTAGTTTCGAACAATGTTCGCATATCCAGGCATGAAAATTTTCATTCTCTCAAAATTATGCCAAACTCTACTAGATAGCATATTTTGGCACATAGATTCTAATCATGACGTCCATTTGTTGGGTTGTCCCAAAAAAAAGTCCTATTTCCATTCGGGTCCATTTTCTGATAAAACTTTGCATGAATTAAGGTTTAAGTAAATTGTTGTATCAAACATTCTAACTTGACACTAAGAAATAATTTTAAAATTCGGGATATGACATGTAGTGCTAAGAACAGAAACAAGATGTGTGACTACCTTTAAAGCAAATTTGGCAAGTGAAGCAAGAGTAATTGTAAAAAAATAAAAAAAGTTGCAACCCTGTTGACTTACCAAAGGGGATGGATTGAAGAAGTTTCATGATTATTGTGACACCGACTACCACAATAGTCATGGTTATAAGGATTGATATAGTTATTGTTGAGAGCTTGATATACATTGTTGGTCAATTCTCTAATAGCTTTAACTTTTAGATGAGTTTGTGGTTTAACATGGGGCAATTTGTACAGTCTATGGTACAACTACCTACAGACTTTACCAAGTAAGCTAGAACCTTCATTATTCTTGTTAATTGGAGGTTGAGAAGAGATCTCTCTGCCCAATTTGCTTACAATAGCTCTGCCGATCGATCTATCAGTCTGAGCCCTTTTGAGGTTGTCCAAGGGTATAAACCTAGGAAACCTATAGATCTCCTTCCCATGAGTCCTCACACTCGAATCTCTAAGTCAGTAGAATCATTTGCCCATTACATTCACAATTTGCATGCCACAATTAGCAAACATATTCAAGATAGCAATGCCCTTTATAGTATGCGTGCTAATATGCATCATCGATTCGTGGAATTCCAAGTAAGTGATTACGTGATGGTCCGAATTCGTCCAGAACAATTTACTTCTGGTGAGGTTCATAAATTGCAATCTCGTAGTGCAGGTCCCTTCCAAGTGCTAAAATGAATTGGTTCTAATGCTTACGCTATTGACATTCCCGCCGACTATGGCATTAGCTCCACTTTTAATGTTGAGGATTTGGTTGCTTATCAGCCCCCTATTTCTATTCCAGATGATCCTTTTGTTGATTCTGCTACCCCACTCAAGGATGTCCCCCTACCTAACCTAGAGCCTTTACCTCTCCGTTTAGCATATAAGGACCAAATTGATGCTATTTTGGATGATCAGATTGTAACCACTAGGGATGGCAGCATTCAGGGCTTCTTAGTTCCTTGTCGAGGGCGCCCTGCCACAGATTCCACTTGGATCACTTGCGAGAAGCTACAGCAGCTTGATCCTGACCTACTTAAGTTTTACCAGAGTCGTTTAGAGGCCCATTCTATGGAGTCGAGTTTTTCCCACCCCGGCAGGATTGGTGCGGACACCAAGATTGTGACTCCTTTTCCACTAGTGTACAGATGTCGTCGCCAAAGGATGGCCTACCCATTGTCATTGTGGCTGGGAGAGGATACTGGTGGGCCAAGCTGAAAGGAAGTTCAGCCCAGGATTGTTTATTGGCTTTCATTTTCCATTTTATTTCATTTTAGGATATTTCTATTGGTTGATATTATCTTTGTTTGACTTTATCTAAAAAGGGCCTATTTAAGGGACCCTAGTTGGGATTTAAGAAATGATGAATAAGAATTATATTTTATTTCCTATTTTTGGTGTAGATGCCAGAAATTCTCCCTTAGGTGCGGATTCCTAAGTAATCCTGCATCAATGGTCCTCTTATTTGAGCAACTTTTTACCTTGGGCCAATTTAAGGAGCATGTTTTGCAGAGAAGGATTCAAGAATATGCTTCAGGTTTTCTTTAGGCTTTTTTTTGAGTAATAGGGAGAGTATGGTCAAATTTTGGGACAGTTTTATTTGTGGATTTTGTATCTCCTTGGTAGGCTTTGGTGTGAATACTAGATTCTTTTTCAAGTGAAGTTCATTGTTTGTATCTCCTATTTGTGAATACTAGATTCTTTTTTCAAGTGAAGTTTGTTGTTTGGACAGTTTCTACAATATGCATTTTGAGGTGGAGAAATTCAATAAAAAAAGAAAAAAGAAAAAAAAAATTGTTGAATGGAAAACCAAGGTTCAAGTTTTATTTAAGGCTTGTACAATATGAAAGGTAAACAAAGAAACTAATTCTAGAAGAGATTTTGACATTTTGTTAGCTATAATGGTAGAGAAAAAAACCTTATTGGTTTATATTCCTTGTTAACACTGAATTGGATTAGGTTTATAGAAAAAGAACAGTGGCAAGAATTTCAGTATACCCATCACAAGAGAAAAGCCATCTTGAGCATGTTTAGGGGGAGAATCTAAAAATAATTCTCCTTGTAGTGGTTATTTATAGGTTTTCACTTTATATTTTCAATGAGACTTTGTCCAACTAATGTGAGAGTTCTATTTATGGGTTTCATATTCTCTTAGGGTTTTGGTTGATACGTTTAGGATCTCAATATTAATAATCAAGTTTGTCCAACTACTGAATTTGACCCATTGACAGCCCTAGGTTAATGGATTACTCTTATTATCCCAAAAGAACATCCACAAATAATAGCATCTAGCAAAAAAAAAGGCACAAACGATTGATCTGAATGTGTCATTTTAGTAGTTCAGTACAAACCAGAAATATTCAACATTTGTGGTGAACTGGAAGAATTTTGTATTACAATTGCCAACCACTAACAATTTATTCACTCTCCACACCCATAAGATTTTCTCCGAATCAAGAAGCTCATATAGCTGATTTTTCAAGTTCTCTATTTCCCTATTGTTGGCCTGTCATATATTTATTTGCAGCTACTCCAACTACCTTCCTATTAATTGAATATTTTCTTGAAGATTACCTACTCCATCTCTACCACTTATGAAGTTTTGCCTCAATATTCTATTCTATCTAGGTAGTCAGAAGGATCCTTCCACATGTCTCCTCCAAGACGACTCGACCATTTTCCTGCAACATGCATTCCAACCTCAAATCTAAATAGACGCAGAAAGCTAACCCTTCTGACAGGAGGTATCAAGACAGGGAGGGTGTTATCAAAAAATGTTGATCTCCATTTGTGACACTTGGTGAAAATCTATCACACGTTTTTAGTTATCTTCAGAAAAATGAATCTCATTCCTCCAGGAATTTACTTTTATATACACAAAAATTTGGAGATATTATCCATTTAAACAAAAAGAGGAGAACAAAGGATTAAGATAGATCAAGACAAACTCATAGAAGACCAATTTGGGGACTAATAAGACTTCGATTATGTGGAGAGTAGATTGATAACTAACTGAACTTTTCAAAAGAAGGATTCTAATTCAAAGTCAAAGTTTAAAGCCTTTTTGTAACTCTACAGGATGGTCAAACTTTCAAACCGATTTTAAAATAGAAGATTTTAACTAAGGTACTGTTTGTACCCTATAATGCTCAAATGCCAGGATTGTGACACATGGAAACGGTCACGTGAGAGAGAGGCCATGGTTTGAGGGACAAATAATTGGCTAAGTGTTTGAATCAACGCACAATGGTGATAGGCCGACATGTTGAGTGACCCAAGAATAGACAGTCACAAAGTCTTAGGCCGTTAGGTGAGTGGATGCGATGGATAAGAAGGGACTTTGAGTTTACTCAAGTACTAATCTTGGATGAACAAGAGATCCAGAGTATGGGACACATGTCTAAGACAAATCTTGCAAAACATGGGGCAGGTGTTATCAGAAGGAAGGATTTCTTGATACCACATACAGAGCAGCCTAGCATGAACGATGTGGGACATGTGGCACTAAATAGACCAAGTAAAAGACAGGCACACTAGTTAATGGCTTTGACACATTATGGCCATCCAACATGGAGAGCTATTAGAAAACGTGTGTAGTAGACAACCAAGTAGGAAACGTATGCATGGAAGTTGCACCCACCATTCTCAACATCTATAAATACCATAAATAAAGAAGGGGCTCAAGACCCACGTCAATCAAACTCTTACAATTTATTTTCCTATCTTAGCATAGCCTAGTTTAGTCTTAGATTAGTTAGCCTAGTTGTAGCTCCTATAGCTACTATCACCTCCACCCATAGTTACCATAATTCGCTCCCCCCTAGAAAATTGTGAATTGTATCGTACGATCCAAAACGTAGATCATTCGCGATTTGGAACACAAGATTTAGCATTCCAATCTAAAATATTAAAAGCCCCCAAAAATCATACAAGAAGCAAGAAAATATATACATATATCATTAGAATTTTTATTTATAATAGCTTGGATTTGTTGGAATTTTTCCTATGTGTATATATATATATATATATATATATATGAAAATTATTGCAAAAACAATCAAAAATCATATCATGCTCCAAATAAACATATTTCGCTCCAAGAAAGTGATATGAAGAAGCCTATCCCTAACGTACCAAGTTCTATAACAAGTGACTATGTACGTTCCAGTTCCTGTTCCATGTACCATAACAATCCACGTTGCAGGTAACATTGCTTCCACACTCAATCCACACCTTTTCTGGTTATAGCCTATTTAGCTTCACACATAATATCTATCAAGATTGTTGTACAATTCTTGTTTGAGGCATGTTATGTTGGTCCTTATCTGCATTCCTTAACTTGCAATTGTTCTCATTGTGAATCACCCTGTTTTGTAAAGTCCTTTGCTAAAAGGCAGTTATAACTTAAGGGGAGGGCATTTCCCTACTTCCAACATTGCTTGATCTCCAGACACAAGCACAAAGACTAGTTTGGTAAACGTGAGCCCGTCCAACTCTGGCACACCTGCACTCACTCACACAAACTGTTTCACATGTGCTGAGCCAAAGAAGATATTTTTAAGCCAAACCAATACCCTTCAACTAGAACAAATAATTGTTTTTTTCACCACTCTCAAAATGACTTGAGACGAAAACTTAAGACCTAGTTTAACTTAACTATACCTTTTCAATTAATACTGCTTTTAGAATGATTGAACTAGAAACAATATAACAACAATATAGAGCCCATGATCATCAGCTTGATGTTGGCAAGCATATAGACACATATCAAAAAGATAAAATGATCAAAACTTCGATAACATTGTCAAACTCATTTATCCAGATTAAAGGCCCCATGTTTAGCATAGAAACTTACATGCTTCCATTTGGTGAAGGCACTAGCATTCATATCCATAACTTCTCATCCATCTTGGAAGAGAAGTCTTTCTTAAATGTGATGGCGATTTCATGAAATCAAGAACCTGCATCCTCATTGGCTTTGAAACATTAAATAATTGTAGGAATCAGCTCCTCAGAGCAGTAGGTTCTCTAAAAGGGTATTAATTCGAAAGCTGCAGGCAAAATCAACAAAATAAATGTTGAAAACTGGTGGAATAAATATAGAAACTGAGATGTTGACCATCATTGCTTCATGTTTATACATAAATAAACAAATTAAACAGCCAATAAAAGTTTCCCACAAAAAAATGAGACAAATTCGGGCCTAATTGCTTTTCCTCTTAAGATTCATAATTATAAGGAAAAATAAATTAAAAAAAGGGCGGCGTTCAAAAGAGAGTCTTCAAAAGAGGAACTCGATGAATAACACTCCGAAAATCTTCATTTTTTAGCAAATGCGGGTTTCCAACTTACCTGCAGGACAAGTGAATTCTGATGGTAATCAACAGGCTTTCCAAGGTCACCGGAGACTTTCTTCCCTCAAGCAGATCTAGTTCCCTATGCTTCTCCCATCTTTTTTATTCACTGGATACTTTTGAGTTCATATGACAAAAGATATCCCTGCAACTTCATTTCACAGCAGCTGTCTCAACTCGGATGGAGGCTCCTGGAGAATAGAGTGCCCCAGAGGAGGGTTTAGGTGCACAAATATCCCTCTTTCTCATTTCAGAAACTGGTGAAGAACATCTTAATGATTTAAGAAAACCAGGGCTAGGACTGATGTTTCCAAAACACTGAACAAAATTCTCAAGGATTGTATACAGTGAACAGTTTCTAATCGTTTTGAAAATTTCTTCTTAGGGGGTTCAATAATCTCCAAAGTAGTTCCATGTTCACCTTATCCTCTTCTACAATTTATTCTGCACCCACTTCCCTATTTGGTAACTCAATGAATCAATCTAAATTTTTCTTCTGACGTGATATTTCTGACTTAACACGAGTTTGTAGAAAGAAAATCATATTCTGGAATCACTTTAAGAGAGCAATAATTTAGACTCCAATCTCACTCCCACTACACTGGTTGACCCACAATAACAAGGACCTTGTCTAAAATGATGGAAACAAATAGGATCTCTGAGAATTATTTATTGCTTTTCTACCTTTGAGAAAAGCTTCATTGTTGTATGACGATCGTGACGGGCCCTCAAGTTCTTCAGCACCCTCACTGGAATCGATTTTGGCAAATAGATTATCCAGAGAGTTGCCCCTAGATTGGTGTTGTGGCAGGCAGTTCAATTCCAACCTGTAATATTGCTTAGTTCAGAGGCATCAGAAACAAGCCAGTCATCAAAATAACCTATTTTACTTATTGTCTTCAACATTTTTTTTCCCAAATATGCAGAAATTATTTGACTCTTGGGAGTTGGGATGGGATCACCCACCTAAAAAGGAAAAACTTTGTTTCCTCTCTCGATCATAAAAAGAATGACTCTTATGATGGGACTTCACTCCCACTACCAGTAGTCCCCACAAGAACAAGAACCTTCTCTAAAATGATGGAAACGAATGGAGTCTCGGAGAATTATTTCTCGCTTTTCCACCTTTGATAAAAACTTCATTACAGTGTGGCAATCTCGGCAGACTCTCAAGTTCTTCATCACCTTCACGGGAGCTGATGTTGGCAAACTGATTATCCCCAGTGTCACAGCTAACTTTTCACTGTGGTGATTCACCACCAAGTTGTTCTTCTGCTCTAGCTCAGAGGCATCACAAACAGACCCCTCATCAATATAACCTATTCTCTTAATTTTCTCCAACATTTCTTCCAACCGTGCATATATAATTTGACTCTTGGAATGTGATCTATCACCCACCAGAAACGAATAAACTTTGTTTCCAAGCTCAATCCAACTTAGACCAGGCTCCTTCTTAACTCCTCGTTCTCGCATCAAATCTCTAATTTTTGTTGCTGGCATTTGCATTCCAGCATCTGTATAGATGTTATAAAGAAGCACATAAGATGCAGCCGCTTGAGGTTCTAGCTCAATCACTCTTTCTCCAACACGTTTCCCGACAACAGTGTCTTTATGGACCCTACAAGCACCCAACAAGGCTCGCCACATTACAGGAACATCATCAAAGCCCGAGTTCACAATGAAGCTTTCAGCATCGGCTAGTCTCCCAGCACGACCCAGGAGATCGACAATACAGGCACAATGCTTTTCATTTGGAGTCATGCCAAAATTTTTCTTCATGCTTCCAAAATATCTGACAATATCAAGATAGTGAGGCTTATTGAGTAACATAAAACAAAACTTATGAGATTTGAGAAATGTATGTGCAATCACACTGATGGATTGGAGGCTGCCCCAATCGGTGGGGACTAAGCTTCAGAAAATTAGTGGCATTTTTATGATAGACATAACTTAGGAGCCCAAAAGTAACTGTCCCCCCCCCCCCCCCCCAAAAAAATAAAAAATAAAAAAATAATTTTAATGTACCCCTTGCCCTTACTAATTTATTCCAAAAACTAGAGTCATTTCTATTGATTTGAAAAACACAACAATCATTTCCCTTCTCTTCCAGTTTACATGAGCATTTCTTTTTTCAACGCAGCACAAAAACGTGGAGGAGAATCGAACATGTTGAAATCCTTAAAAATCAAGTAACATGGGAACTCCTCACCCAATAAGAAAAAATTCTCTAAAATTCATAATTAAATATTATTGATAAAAAAAAAAACTAAACCATAAAGACCTATTACATTATATTTATAGAGCTAGAATACTATTGTTTTGACTAGAAAACCATCACTCCTATTTTTATCCCAATCCTAATAGAATAAGGACTTCTATTTTGAATATAAAAATAATAGATAATTTATCTAAACTAACCAATTTGAGATAAGCTCAAATTTGGAAACTATAAAATCCTACAACAACTCTAAAACAAATAACTATATTTTTAGGGTACCATATCTATCTTGCATCATTTTTACTACTCTATTAATCTCCAACATATTCATATCAATAACCCGCCTTAAATAGAGTAGGATGGTGAGAAAGGACTCTGTAGCCATCCCCAAATAGTTAGAATAATGATTTATTGAGTAGAGTCTATTCACATCAATAACCTAATGAAGGCTCAAATTTATCAAATTTCAGAAACTCTCCCTCTACAAATAATTCCAAAAAATAACTATTTTTTTAGAATTTTTGCATGTCACTTACAACACACATGTGCACACAGAAAACTAAAAGTAAAGGAAGAGGTTTTGAAAGACTTACCTGTAATCCTTCCTCTACAAGCCCCGCGTGACTACAAGCAGTTAGAACTCCGAGAAATGTAATGTCATTGGGTGCAATCCCACAACCCTTCATCAACTCAAAATGACTCAGAGATTCCCTTGCATATCCATGATGAGCACTGCTACATATTATCACTGACCAAGACACTATGTCAGGATCATCTATCTCTTCAAAGGCCAAATTAGCAGAATCTATGTCTCCCGACTTTGCATACATGTAAGTCAGTGAATTTTGAATGATAATGAAGCTGGAAATTCCAGTTTTCATTGCTAACGCCTGGATCTGCTCACCAGATCTTGCTGCAGCCAAATTTGCACAAACACTCAACACAGAGGATATTGCAAACTCATCTGGTTTTGTTTCAGAGTCCAACAGTTCACAGAACAGAGCCAATGCATTTTCAAATTGTTCATTTTGAGCATGGCTAACAATCATGGATGTCCATGTGACAATATCTAGCTTAGAAGTTGAGTTAAAACATTTCAGTCCATCCTCGGTTGATCCCAACAAAGCATACAACTCAACAAGGCCACTGCCAATGTACTCATCAGACTGAAGGTTGTTCTTGCAAATATGTGCATGGATTTGTTTTCCATATTCAAAATATTCAGCTGCATTACAAGCTTTAATTATGCTTGAAAATGTGAACTTTGAGGGTTTCATTGCATGCCTTTGCATCTCGGAGAAAAGACTTAATGCTACCTTTGCAAATTCTTTGCTGACAGTCTCTGTTCGGAAGAGCCCAGCAATCATGGCATTATACATGACAACATTCTTGTTAGGCATAAGTTTGAAAATTATGGTTGCATCATTCAAATCCCCAATTTTTGCATACATGTCAAGCAATGCAGTCCCAACAACAATATCTGAATCCCACCCAAGTTTGATCGCACACCCGTGAAGCATTTTTCCACATTCCACAGAATGATTAAAGTTTGAGCAACATGCCTTTAGAACACTCCCCAAAACATAGCTTTTAAAATTCATTCCAAGTTGATGCATTTTCACCAAAAGTCGCAACATTTCTTCATTCAAACCACTTTGAACATAACCCGCAATCATGGAATTCCAAGAAACATCATCCAACTCTTTAGAATTATCAAACACAATCCTCGCATGGTCGACCTGTCCACATTTTGAGTACAAATCAATAACGGAATTGGTCAAAAAAACCAGCTCACCCAACCCACTAACAATAATTGACCCGTGAATCCTCTTCCCCAATTCTAGATCCCCAATTTGAGCACAAATGCCCAACATACATGCATATGTGAATTTATCAACTTTTAAGTTTGTCATTCTCGCTTCGTTAAACACATCTATGGCCCTATTATAGAGACCCATCTGAGCATACCCAGATATCAACAAATTCCAAGAAACAACATTGTGTTTAGGCATTTTATCAAACACAATGCGGGCAACATCCATTACACCACATTTGCAGTACATGTTCATAAGATTATTTTGCAAAAACAGACATGGCTTGAAACCAGTTTTGGTCATGTGAGCATGTGCGAGCTTGCCATGGATCAAAGACCTGGAACTGGTCGAGGATTGAACCAGTTTGGTGTATGTAACAGACGGAAGAGAGAGACCCGGATGAATTTGTTGATCATGCTTTGGTGTTGGGGTTTGTGAGGGTTGAGACAATATGGTGAAAGAGTTCTTCGAGGGTGTGTTCGGGACTGAGAAGTGCAGACAATTCAGTGACGCGTGAGAGAGATTTGAACTTAGTAGATTTTGACTGCAGCAACATATTTGTTTTGGCATTTCACCTTAATTACTTCATTGGTTGGCAGTCTAAATTGGAAGGTTATACGGTGTTTTGGGTGAGGGACGCATAGAGGGCTGCCAGGAGAGCTCCGATATCAATTTTGGGACCACGAGTAATCCATTTCAGTCTTTGCTTGCTTTCAGTCTGGTGTTTCTTTCTTTTTCAGGAAAAATAAGGTATGACGTTTTTGAAACGGTGTTTCGAGGGAAATTCTTGAATGTTTTGATAGGGTGACGTAATAATGTATTATTTTAATCATATTTTATGATATGAAATATGAGTCATTTTATTTAGTAGCGATGTATTATTTTAATGATATTTTGTAACGTGAAATATAACTCACTTTATTTAGTGAAACATAATATAGATAGAGTATAATTAAAAAGATATAAAATTACTTAATATATCAAACTTATGAAAGAATATTTCGTCAATATTTTTTATACTTGAATATATGTTTCAAATTTTTTCAAACTTTTCCGAATAAGTTCTAATCAGGCAAGCCAACGTTGGCCCAAGGTTAATTTACCCCTTAATTTTTTTATTTAAAATTTATTTTTTGTACTTTTTAAAAAAAAACTAAATGTATCCCTTTAATTTTTATTTTTGCTCCTCCCGAATTCAAACTTTTTCACAGTTACCTTTATCAAAGTTTAATATTATTCTTCTTTATTTATTGTTTTCAAAAAAGTTTGTTATGTGCAATTAAAAAATGTCTCACCTAAAATTGTTTGACCCAAATATGAAACACCTAAAAGACTAAAACAACATTTAACTTATTCGAGTGGAAATACTACATGGGGATGTGACTTAACAGGTAAAAATGTTTGAAAATAAAATTCAAGCATTTCGAGTTTGAATTCAAGTTTTCTCTGCGTCGATTGTTGGCACTTAGATCTTAAAAGGTGGGCTTAATTGTCACAAGAATAGAACTTAGTTTGATGAGCGTAAGCTGGGTTAGGATACCTCTAACTGATCTATCAAAAAAAAAAACTCTTCGAGTGGAAATAAAAAAAGAAAACGCCCTTTACGTCACGATTTTCATCCAATGTTCTCAACTCTTACTTAAATATAGAATTTTTTAGGCTATGTTTGGTACACTAGAATGGAATGACAAAGGAATGCAATGAACTAAAGAATGACTTAAATTAGGAATGGAATAGGAATGGTTATTCCTTGTTCCGTTCTATTCTTTTATTTGATAACAACTAACAATTTTACTTAATTAACAATATTAAATATATCTATATATGTATACATATATATATATATGCACATGCATATTTATCCTAATTATATGTATATATAAATTTAAATATCTTATGTATATATTTATATACTTACATTATATTTATTTATTTTGATATACTTAATTATATATATATATGTATGTATTTAAGTATTTACTTACATATTCTTATGTATATATGTATTTATAGACTTACATTATATTTTTGTTTATTTATTTTTATATACTTACTTTTATATATATATATATATGTATGTATTTAAGTATGTAATACATATGTATATATAAATAAATCAACATATAAATATACAATTATTTTTATATATATGTAATTATTTATATTTATATTTATATTTATAATTATTTTTATGTGTATTTAAGTGTGTGTGTGTGTGTATAGCGTGTGTGTAAATGTATGTAGGTATACACCTACATAGATTTATATATATATATGTATTTATGTATATCTATATTGTACAGACCCAAAAAAAAATTCTAAATTATAAAATAATAATAATGAAAATAATAATGCAAAATTTTATTAAGAAATTAAAATTTGTTAAATGAAATGACTAAAATGGGATTAGAAATAAAAAGAAGAAAAATAAATAAGGAGGGGCAAAAAGAAAATTTCACATTTTGTCTTACTTTTGGCTTATAAAACCAAAATTCCTACACACCTAAAACACACACACACATTTGCGTAAAAGAGAGGAAAGAAAGGAAGAAAGAGAGGAAGAAAGGAAAAGCAAGGAAATTGAGAGATTCTTCAAAGATTTAGGACATCTTTTAGAAGATTGAAGAAGCACAAACCCTATTCTACCTACAAGCACCAAATAAATTTAAGGATTTTGAAGATTCTAGTCAAAACAATCAAGAACACATTTGAGGTTTCTACCACTACTTAAAGAATTGGGGTGGGAAATTTCTAAACATAGGTATAGAAAGTGTATACATAGATTCATTGCATGTCTATCTCATCTATTGCCATAAAATTGTGAATTTTTACATTTTTGGATATATGTTGCATATATCTTGAAAATCTATGTATTAGTTGAATTCTTGCTATGAAATGAATGATTTTTATCTTATCTCGATGTTGATATTGATATAACTCTCGGTTGAATACGAAAAGGTTTGATTGGTGAAATCACAATAGGGGTTTTATGTGTATTATGCTTGATATTGTAAATGACGTGCAAGGTGTTTGTGAAATTCCTTGAATGAATCATTAATGTGAAATTATGAAAATTTGATGAAGTTACTTGAATGCTTAACCCTTATGATGAAAATATGATGAATTGTGAACACAAACATGAATGATAAGCCCTTGGAAGTGTGAGAATTAACACTTAAAAAATGATGAACATCAGGCTAAAAGTGGGCAAGTCAATATGTTATTTTGAGTGTGGTGAGATTGCGCTTACTAGGATTATGGTTAGTGTTCGGGATGGTGTCTCCCTTAGGCTTGCGAGCCATAAACCTGCGTGGATAGTCGTATGTCTCCATCAGGTTAGTAGCCCATAAAGCACACAAGGTTTACCAGGGGCCAACTAGGAATATAGTCTTGAGATTAAAACTTAAGAGATGTGTTAGTGATATGGCTTATATTATTGTAACAAGTAAACTAGGTATATAGGTATCATAGAGAGGAGTGAGGGGTAACTTGTCAGCTTCTATCACTATTGATAGAAGTAGGCAAAGGGCCTTCTTTTAAAGCTTTCTTTGTCTTTATGTCATTTATTTTGCTTTATTTATTCCAACAATCATTATTATTCTCTTCTATACTCTTTCTTTTATTTATGTCATGCAATAAAAGCCTTGTGAATGAACACTAGAGTCCAGTCCATTCGGATTAGGTAGGATAGGTGTCTAACACCTTTCTATCTCGTACCTTCTGGAAGTAGAAACTAGGTATTCTGAGCTTGAAAAGTTAGCAATTGCTTTGGTAATTCGAGCATAAAAGCTTAGGCTTTACTTCCAAGTGCACTCAATAATCATCTCAACATCGTACCCCCTCAAAGCAGTTCTTTACGAGCCAAAGTTTTTAGGACGATTAATGAAGTGGTTTGGGGAATTGGGAGAATTTGAAATCTCTTACATCCCCCCCTCCTAAAAAAAAAAAAACTACCATTAAGGCCTAAGCCTTAGCAGATTTCATAGCCGAATTTATAGGAGTTCCAGACCCTAGGTCAAGCCAGCCTTAGATGCACAGTATTTAATTCTAAATGGAAAGCTTTATCGAAGGTCTTACTCCCAACCCTTCTTATTGTACTTAGTTCTCGAAGACGCTCAATATGTCTTGGCAAAAGTATACAAAGGGATATGTGAAAACCATAACGGGGGAAGGACCCTAGCCCACCGAGCAATCTCATACGGCTTCTACTGGCCTAGTGTGATGAAGCAGGCAGTAAGAACTAATCCCCATTGTTAGCCTATGGCATTTTGTGTAGTGGGGGGTGGATATAGTGGGGTCATTGCCCCCAGCACCATAGAATAAAAGATTCCTCTTAGTGGCAATTGATTACTTTACCAAATGGGTAGAGGTTGAACCTTTAGTGAAAATTATCGAGTTAGAAGTACAAAATTTCTTGTGGAAGAACATTGTGTGCATGTTTGGCATATCAAAGGTCTTGATCATATAAAATTGATCTTAGTTCCAAGGTAAGCTGATTACCAAATAATGTTTAAACCTACGCATTAATAATTACTTCTCATCTCCAATCCATACACAAACTAACGGACAAGCAAAGGTGACCATTAGAACTAGCCTCAAAGCATTAAAGAAAAGGCTCTAGTCTTCAAAGGGAAGATGGGTATAAAAACTCCGCGGAGTTCTGTGGGCATACCAAACAATAAAGCGGGTCCCAACTTCTAAAACCCCATTCTCCCTAGCATTCCGAATTGAAGCAGTGATACCAATGAAGATCAGAATGCCAACCTTGAGAACAAAGTTGTATGATCCTAAACACAACAACCATGGTCTTGCCCAGAACCTTGACCTCCTAGAAGAGAAAAGGGAGAAAGTGCAAATTAGAATAGAGGCTTATCGGTAAAAGGTGGCCAAAAGTTTCAACAATAATGTAAACCCAAGAACTTTCAATTAGGTAACCTTGTGCTCAGAAGGTGTTCCTTAACACAAAAGAGCCTGATACGGGGAAGCTCTTACTCAACTGGGAAGGACCATACAAATTAGTCAAAATAGTTATATTTATGACCGACTGGTTAGAGGAATTGTCTAGAAAGCCTGTATCAAGGCCTTGGAACATTAAAGACATACAAAAATATTATCAATAAAGGTTTAGAGCAAGTTATTTAATCATTTCAAATGCCAATATTTTTTTTAAGATTTTTAAATCTTATGCAAAACATTACAAGTGTTATAGGTCGGAAGGGTTTAAATTCCCACGCCTATGAGCTCTAGATGTCACACCCAATGTTTATTCAAGAAATTTAAATCTTGTGCAAAATTTTACAAGTGTTATAGGTTAGGAGGGTTTAGATTCCTATGCCTACAGGCTTTGGATGTCACCCCCAAAGTTATCTTCAAAACTTGTGCAAAGTTTTACAAGTATTGAAGGTCCGAAAGATAAAGTTTGACTTCAAAACCTAAGCAAAATTTTACAAGTAGAATACACTACTAGCTCTGGATATCATCTCCAAGAGGCTTGTCTTCACGACCTTTAAGTTTAGTTAAAAGATTTACAAGTGTTTAAAAATCGAAGTCCAAACCAACAGGTTAGAGTATCATTGCTTAGTTTGTCCTCAAGACCCTTTAAACTCTATCCTTGGATTTATTGTTCAAAATTTTATTTAAAGTTCAAAAATAAAAAGTTCATTATAAAGTTAAAAGTGTGAACAGTTCAAATTGCAAGTACAACAATTTAGAAGATAAGGTAATTGTAGAGATTTAAGAGGTAAAGATATGAAATAAAATGGCTAACATTTTATTGATAAAAAAACTTAAGTTACAAAGGAAAACATAATCCAACAAAAGCCTTCAATGCTTGGTGGAGTTCTAATTCCCAGCTTTGAGGTCTGCAATGATGCCCTTTATGGCAACCACCTCTTTAGTAAGAACATCCAACTCCAGATCCTAACCAGACGTGCTTACCTCTAGATCCACTTTAATCTCTGCCGCATCCAGACCAGAAGTGTTCAGATCAAGAAAGGCCTTCACGAGTTTCTTTAGGCAGAGCTAGTATTCGAAGTTGGCTAACCCTCTCCTGAGGCATACCACCTCGTCCATTTGCTCTTCTAGAGCCTGGGCCTTCATTGCCTTCTGCTCTTCAACTTTTTTTCATTCCCTTGACGTTGAAGGGGAAGGCAATCCATCCTGGCATCTCATAACTCTTTCTTGAGGCCCTCTACTTCGGACTTCAAGCTGTCTGGCTCAGATTCAAGGGTTAGAGCCTCGGTAGTAACCGTTTTCTATTTTTTTTCTGCCTCTTGTGTGGCAGAATGAGCAAACCCTAGTAGAAGATAGGCTTCATCAAGCTTATCTTGTAGCTTGTTCACTTGCTCTGTATCACCCATAAAACTGAACAAATAGGAAATCACTTTCATGGCCTGCAAGTACTACTAGAAGTTAGTAAAAAAAGAAGAAGAAGAAAGGGGCATAGAAAAAAAAAGATGAAAAATAAAAAGTTTGAACAATTTACCTTCATATGGGTCGTCAGACCCTCCATCAGAACTTGGTCGGCACCCGAACCTTTCAACTTCTTAGGGTTCGTTATCTAGGCTGACTTCAAAGCACTCTCGGCAGATGAGGTCATGCTTTAAGTAGGGATGCTTCTTTTTCCCTTCCCTTTTGACTGAGCTCAGGTGACCACCGATGAAGTTTGCTCTAGTGTTTCCCAAGGAGCTCCCCCTAACTGGTCAGTAGGTAGTACTTCGATGTCATGAGATTTCGTCCTTTCTACAGACTCCTCTTCAGTTCGAAGTAAGCCCCTCCTCTTCGGAATAGGTATTGGTTAGTGGATGGATGGGCAAGGGTCTTCTTCGATTGACTAGGGCGGAAAAAGGCAATGATCGACTTCTTCATATCTATACCTTTCAGTTGGATGAGCCTGGCCTCGTGAAGGTTTTTCGAATTGAGGATGATGGAGTAAGGATGTTAAGAGGGCTACAACATAAGCCTTAATCTGTTTTGCCAGTCCTCTATGAAGGTTCTGCATTACTGGATGAACTAATTTGAAATAAATACAAAAGAGGGATCAATACTCTAAAATAAAGATTTAATATCAATGAAGAGAGGTCGGAAGTGCAAGTCCTCACCTACATTTCTGGTACTCTAAGGAAAACTATTATCACTCTTAATATCAATGAAGAGAGGTCGAGATCTTATTGATCAATTTTTAGAGAGTGAACTTATATTGTACTATTAAGCTCTTAAGAGAACATTCTTTGGTAAATATTTTTGTATCTTCTCATTGCGGTGAGATTTGTGGGTATGTACTACCCCGGTGAAGAAATTTTGCTAGGAAAAAGAGTGAGGAACTCTTGTTATAAAGGTTTAATCTCCACCTGTATGGAGATTAAGATAGTGAAAAAACCCAAGTGAGAATGCTTGAGTTTTAAGTCGAGGACGTAGGAAGTTTTTCAAACCTCGTAAATCGCTATGTTTTCTCTCTCTTTATCTCTTTCTACTTTTTATTTGTGCACTTTTAGTATTTATCTTTATAATTTGTAAACGTAGTCAATATTTACAAAATACCGTATTCACCCCCCTCTAGGATAAATATCTAGGCAACAAAACTAATTTCTCTAAAACTATCCATCTAGATCTAAGATAAGATCTATCTACTGACTAAGATAATTGCTCTAATACTAATTTGAGAGGCACTAAATGGATCTAGATATATCGGAATAGACCTAAAGGTAAGTGAATAGTCTATATTAACAATTTGAAATTTCTTCGCCTAATTTTAAAGTCATTGGAGTGATTGGGTTTTTACTTTAATTATGTGAAGTCTTAAGGTTATCGTGTGTGCAACTATAATATGTTATATATCAATTATGCTTGCAAAAGTAAAGAGATGTGATTTTTACAAGGGCTCTTTGCAAAGAAAATCCACTCCGTGAAGAAAACCTTAGGGCATTAGACCAGATATGTACACAATCCACTAATAAAAAATCTTCAAAGATGTAAATATACTAAATGACATAATGACTTAGTACCTCAAGCCTTGTTCTCAAATATGATCTTTCTCAAACTTGACTCCTCAAGTGCTCTTCACGTACACCACCACTTTGAATCTATGAATGACTCTACCCAATCACAATAACGTATCCACGCAATCTCGGACTCCTCCGATCACACAACATTGACTCCTCAATGGTTCATACTCTCCAACACTTCAACAAGGTGTTGATGTACCAGTTGGGTTCTTGATAAAAGGTTTTTGATCTATGTGGGTATGGAAGGCATCAAAAGAATTTTTGGAAGGGTTTAGAAATCACTATATGGCTACTACAAAAAGTCCCCTCACATTTATGTAGGAATTTTTTTATAGTGATAAGATTTTTATGCAAAAAAATGGTGTTTAAATCAGATTTGGAATCTACATTATACCATATTTCGCTCTAGCCAATTGTCTAGCAAGCTCTAGAGAAGTAGCTATTGGAGTGGGGCTCGCATGACCCAAGTGATTCCTTGCTTGAGCAAATGTCTCACTTGAGCCAGTTAACTAGCGAGCTAACTTTTGGAATTACACAATAGCTCACTCTAACCAGCCATCCAACAAGATGCTCGCTAGAATTGTACTTTACTCGAGCCAAGTAGGTTATTTTGCACGATAAGGTTATTTCTGATGTATCGACTATAGGAAAGCAGTAAAATGTTTCGTACTTGAAAAACTAAGTCAATTATATCACAAATAATCCTTTAACACATACTTAACATTTAAAAAATTTAGAATTAATGATGTGAGCGTGTGAAATCAACCCATAAGAAATGTATCCCGTCCTTTTACCTTGACCTTACCATTGTGTATTCAACATTGTTAATTTGAAGATGCATATTAGATGTTCGAATGACACAAGGCTTGAAAACTTTAACACACTTGGATTTGGACACGTTACAAATCATAGTTTTGTCAAAACTGGATTTGCCAATACACAATTTGACTCATAGTCTTAATAAAAGATAACACTCATTAAAAATACTTTGGATAATCTTTCAACATATTACATGTCATTATTTCATATGTCAACGAAGGTAGGAAAGAGATTGGAGAAAATTCAATGAGAATTTCTTTGGGATGGCAAGGGAGATGAAAGGAAAGTCCATCTAGTAGGTTGAGATAAGGTGAAGAACCCCTTAAAGGGTGGCGGTTTTGGATTTAAAGATTTGAAGAAGTTCAACCAAGCTTTTATAGTGAAATAGTTATGATAGTATGCAATGGAAAAAAATGCTTTTTGAAAGGAGGTGATGGCCAAAAGTATGGAAATGAAGAGATGGGATGGTGCACAAAAGAGGTGATGCAGAAATATGGGTACGGAATTTGGAAAGTAGTCTTGAAGGGGAAAGAGAAATTTCTTAGCTATACTTGTTTTGAAGTGGGGGAAGGATTAAAAGTGTGCTTTTGAGGTGATCCTTGGTGCGAAGATATTCCGTTGAGGGGAAAATTTCCCAATCTTTATGATATAGTTGTGAACAAAGAAGCTTTAGTAGCTGATTATGTATCCTTGGTGGGGGGAAATAGGGTGTAGAGCCCTTGCTTTGAAGGAACTTTTTTGATCGGGAGCTTGTTGAGGCAAAGGAGTTGATGTTGGTCTTGAGTAAAACTATAATAATCGTGGGAAGAAATGATGGTTTGGTTTCTAGCGTGGATATGTGTAAAAAGTTCATCATGCAATCTTATTACAAAAAGTTGGTGGAAAGGGATGGGGAGGAGTTTCCATGGAAGATTATTTGGCATTCTTGAATCCTAACAAAAGTTGCATTTTTCTCTTGGATGACGGTAAGGGGTGCTATCTTGACTATAGGCAATCTTTGCAAAAATGAATTCAACTTCCAAACCATTTTTACACATGTAAGAAGGAAGAGGAAACAATGAATCACCTTCTTATGCATTGCAAGTTCACAAGAGATGTATGCATGGAACATGATATTCTCTTTGTTTGGGCTTCCGGTAATGGTGAAAGAACTCTTTTTGTAGTGGAGGTGTAGTCAAATGAGGAAGGATAAAAGATTTGTTTGGCGTATGGCTCCGTTGTGTGTTTTGTGGTGTACTTGGAGGGAGAGGAATAGAAGATTGTTTGATCGGGTGGAGTTTTCTTCTTGGTTATGTCAGGATTATTTTTTAGGTTCTTATTTATTTTATTTTTTTGGATTAAAGAGGAGTACCCTTTGCATACAGATACTATCATAGAATTTTTTTTTTTTTTTTTGTATGGGAAACTTTAGACATTAATTTGCATAGTTGATCCCTTATTTAGTGTAAATTGATGCCTTTCCCGAATAATAAAAAAATATATGATAGCGTGTAACCTTAAAAGTTAGAATAAGGCTTGATTTAATTAAATATTAACTGATTAGGGCCATTGTTGCACTATTAAGTGCAATAACACTGAGTTTGTTTATTAGATTAGTCACTTTCCAATAGAAGTACTGCAAAAGTACAGTTGTCTCTGATTTATCCCTCCTAAGACCTCGTGTAAACTGAATTAACATTGTGTAATGGCGTTTTGCTCTGGAACATTGATAAAAATAAGTTGCACACTCGAAGACAACTGAAGCGTTTGTAGTCCAACGGTTAGGATAATTGCCTTCCAAGCAATAGACCCGGGTTCGACTCCCGGCAGACGCATTTTAATAAATATTTTGGGCCCACAATGAAAGCATATCTTTGCTCAATGTTTGGGCTGCCTGCTGAATACCACTTTCAAATAAAAATAGAATGCCATCTCCATTGTTTTTTATTTCTTTTGGATTTCCAAAAAAAAGAAATCAAGTAAGAGCTTCAGCACAAATTTGTTAAAGGAGAAAGTAGAGAGAAAAATCTTTAGGACAAAGTATAAAACTTAAAGAGACAAGAGAGCCTATGAAAAATCTTTCTGGTACACTTTCAATTAAATTTACTATCTAAAATTCATTTATGTGGATGGAATTTTTTTTTTTCTTCCAAATATAGATAAAATAATTATATGTTTACTTTACTATTATTGTTACTTTCTTTGAGTTGTTTGTTATCATTAGTTGAGGGCAAGTAAATAAGCTTCTCATTTTGAAAATAATACAAATGGGCTTTTTTTTTCCTTAAAAAAAATCATAAGCTTCATATCTAATGTACATACATACATATTTTACATATATAAATACATATATATATATACACACACACACATACACACAACTTAAATATGAGGAGCGGACAAAGGCCGGCAAATGAAGGAAACGGATGATTGCCTCCGGAAACATTAATTAAAATGGGCAAACGGTAAACAGTCAACTTCTTATAATTAATAGGAACGTATGATTAAAAATTTATTAATTAGAAAATAAGACTTCTATTATTTTTTTTAAGTAAAAAAATTGTATTTTTTAATATTATAATTTTTTTCACTTATAATATTTTTAAATTTAATTGTATTGAATTAGTAAATATAATTATCAAGACATGCCATAAATAAAATATGTACAATTGCATATATAACTATTTATCTCCCCAACAATTAATATTATAAAGACCTTTTTTCAAAAACATATTAAATATTAGGTAATAGAATTATCAATTATTCATCATAGAACAAAATTAAATTTTTTTAAAATTTATTAATTATTAGAAATTGGTAACTTATTAAATCTTAAAGGTAAATTACACTGACCTCTTTTGAGATTTATGACAATTACATCGACCTCTCTTGAAATTTATGACAATTATACTGACATTCTTTACTTTATAAAATAATATACAGATATTTTATTCCAGTCAGTTTTTTTCTTCAAAATGACAACTACTCCTTTCATATTTTTTTTTCAATTTTTTAAATCTTGACTAGTTTTTTTTTTCAAATAAATATTGATAAAAATTTTAAATTTATTTTTAAATTAAAAAATTACAAAAATAAATAAATAAAAAGAGACAATTTTATTATTTTAGAAAAAAAATTTAAAAAAAATGAAAGTATATATATATTATTTTGTAAAATAGAAGAGGTCAGTGTAATTTAAAAAATTCATAAGAAATTAATATAATTGTTATAAATTTAAAAAAATAATAATATAATTTACCAATATTAATTATAAGAGATTGACTTTACTTTGTTTCAAAGTAAAACTGTCCCAATTTAAAGAAGATGTTCCTCGAGCCAAAAGCGCAACGTAAATGGAAGACTTGCTTTTGACTTGCCTAATGTCAGGGGGAGGTGAAAATGAGGACAGAACTCCGTAGACGTGTGTGTGTGTATATTAAGCTAGTATAATTAGCTAAGAAAGTTATTTATGAAATAACGTGAGACTCATGATATATGGGCTTTACACATGATGGGCCCATCATGTCACAAATAAATCACTTTATTTATTTATTGTTATTGCTTTTTATTGTTCTGTCTCCATGTTAGTTCCTACCTTTGCCTAACGTACTTTTTCCTTCCTAACGGTACTTGGAAGTTACAGACAGAAAGGAAAAGAAGAAAAAATTAAATTTAAGAGTTAAATATATTTTTAGTATCTTTTAGTTTATTATTAGTTGCAAATAACGTTTTTTAATATAAATTGTTTCAAATAAAGATTTTAATTTATATTTTCGTTTAAGGTACATTGTTTCAAATCATTTTTTTTTTTTTTTTAGGATGTATATTCTCACATTCAAAATATTTTGTTATTATTTAATAAACTTGATTTATTATTATAAAGCTTCATATTATCATGTATGTGAATATTATTTTATACTATGAGATAGTTAGTCCTTAAATTGTTATTAGAAATAGTTATGTGTATTGATACGTCATAAAGTGACAAACCAATCTCCACATGACACGTGTACACATATAACAGACGAAGCTCGTCAATCCAGAGCAGGATTATATATATGGGCTCCAGAGCTTCGTAGCTTGGAACTCCGGGCAACCTTCAGACTCACCTTCAGCTCAGAAGGCACCGCACCCATGCACAAGAGGGTCCTGAGCTGATTGCCACCTTAGGCACCCTACCGAGCAAGAGATAAGGAAGCTGTGCGCAACAAGGAAACTACCATTCCTGGATAACTTCCACTTCCTATTTCCATAGAACGCAGTGTTCTACATGGCAACTGTCATTCTATGATAGCAATCAAATCCCTACTTTCACGAGGTCGAATCCTAATCAACTTAGGAGAATCAGCAGCCTATAAATTGGACCCAAAGGTACGCAGTTTAATATTACAGTCATTTCAATTACAGTCTTTCTTTATAATTTTATTGACTTCATCATTGGAGTGGCTACCGCCGGAGCCAACCCGGTGGTCCTCTGATCTCTTTCTTTAAGTGTTCAACAGGCGACAGAGAGCGGAGCCCCTATTGATTAGAAAGTGCAACATCAGTTTGGCGCCGTCTATGGGAAATGAAAAATCGTTTCTTGCTAAGTTCCTTTTTTTTCTGCAAATGAACTTATTGCCTTTCTCACTGAAGGACCATGGCTCCCAATCTTCGTCCAAGGAAGAACCCAAAAAACCCTTCAAACCGACCACCTGCTAGAAGAGGAAGGGGGCAAGTATCTAATCCCATGCAGCAATAACTCGATCGAGTTCAGCGACAGACTAACTTGATGCAGGAACAACTTCTAGCCATCTTTAGAACTCTGGCGTAGCTCACCCAGAGCCCTGGGAGCAACCCCTTAAATCCACCTACTGGCATGGTTGATGCAAGGGCACAACCTCCTACCACTACCACGGGCGGAGGACCCCGTGAGGATATTCCCGTTGAACAACCAGTGCACCCCCAGGGCACCACTCATATGGGAGGAGACCCCCAGCCATCAGTCGCCGCAGGCAGGGGGATATAGACCTTCAACCCGACCGTTCACTACCAAAGTACTACAAGGGTTCCGACTCCGGTGGCTTCAGGAGCAAACCCAGCGCCGCATGAGTTTCAGCCCCACACGGCACCAATTCCCCCAGTCTAGGACAATCGACATTCTCTCCCTACCATGGGACAGAATCGTCCTACCTATGTGGGCACTAGGGCTGCAAGGCAAGACCTTCGACCACCGGTACAGTCCAGGGGCCCACAAAGGACCAAAGAAGTAGCAGACTCTATGGACCATACCGCTGTTACTAAAGGTGCTTACCTCCCCCCATAGCAGGATGAGTTAGCCAGGCTACACGAAAGGTTTACCACGCCGTTCACTCATGCTATAATGGCGGAAGAGCGGCCAAAGAAATTCATTGTTCCAAAGTTCACTATGTACGACGGGACTAACTTGACCCCCAGCCATCAGCTCGTATGACGCGACTGAGGATCCAGGAGATCATCTGTAACATCCCGACCTTGATTAATTAATAATTAGTTGCTAATTATTAATTGGAGACAACATAAAGAATAATTGAGGAAACTAATCGTGAATTTCTCGACGGTTATGATAGACCAATAAAACAATACGTCAAGAGAGGAAGGGTTAATTTAGTCATCTTAGCCTAATTTTAATACCATCGAAACTAGCTAACTATGAAAAATACGAAGAAATAATAACTGACACGGGGCATTGGAAATCGAAGCTAACCGAAATACAAAACCCTCAAAAGAAACCGTTTCGTAAAAAGAGCAACAGAAAAGAAATTACGAAGGAAAAAGCTAAAACGGAAATCTGCGCCAACCAAACGAGACATAAGCCCAAAATAAGGGAAAAATGCCAAAAGTGAGGCCAAGGGGATTTGAACCCTTGACCAAGTGGGGCAAGATTCTAAGCATCCAAAAATATACCAAGTGGGCTGCCAGAACTTTTGTGCTTAATTGCATAACAGAATTGTATATGAGCCTAAATTGCCCAAGCCCACCTCCCAAATTGGCCAATGGCTATACGTGCAAACCCCTCATCATTCCACCTCAGCTCCTACATCAGCCACATGATGACACCTAAGCCTACAAGTGTAAACATATATGCATATGTATAGGTGTACAATTATATATATGAGCATACATTGGTAGTACCCCTCAAGTGTGTGTGTGTGTGTATGTGTGTGCTGTATTCAGAATTGGTGTGTGTGAGGGACCAGCACTGTGCGTGAGAGATTGAGAGAGAGAGAGATCAAGTGTGTGTGAGCAACCATGTATGTGTGTGTGTGTGGCCACTTGAAGGTGCACAAGAAGGGAGTATGGCTGCATTGGAAAGGCTCAAAGAGATCAGAATTGAACCACCAAAGGAGGGGAGTCCACTGTTGTGAAGGTATACTCGTGTAGCCATTAAATGGATTTTTTTATTTTTTAAATTATCACACACATATACATTGTTTGAGGCCAAATGAGTACATGCATGTGTTTGAAATATTGAGGACAAGACAGTAGGAGAAAATTGGGTTAAAACCGAACTGTTTTAGGCACTAGGCCATGTGAAACTGAGAAGGGAAATTTTATCTTTTTTTGAAAACTGACCTTAAGCTTAATTTAAAGAGTTTAGACTTGAAGAGCACACAAAATGGATTGCAATGCAAGTTGAATGGATGAAAATGGTCTAGAAATGGGAGAGAAAATGGTAGTTGCAGGCGCGACTAACCAAAGAGAATAATCCCTCAAATCGATTGAGTTTGTAGGTTTTAAGCATGGCAAACAAATCCTAAGGGTCCCAGAAGGCTACAGTGACCGAAAGCAGGAGTCAAAACGACTCCAAAACGCACGAAATTAAAATTGGGATATCGTCGAAAACTGGGTAGCAACCACTGTAACTGGCCGTTCGACGGCCAAGATGCAGTCCAACTGAAAACCCAAACGCAGATTTGAAATCCTTACAAAATTTCCTTTCGAACCCTATTAGACTGAACCCAAAATTCCACCAGAATTTCCTTACCGTCACCGAAAAAGACGACTGTGGAGAAGAAGCACAGGAACCCTAATTGTTGGGGACGATGAACAATACTCACAAGTCGGGTATCGAGTCAAAAGCAGTTCGGGTCCTGACTGTTTAAAACGGATCTCAACTTAAACAAAACGCTACCATTTTGTTTACGAAGCTGATGTCATCACGACGTCAGCATGATATAGTGAAAGGAAGTGAACTGGATGGTTTTAGGAGTTTTGGACCGGTTCAACTGATTGAACCCCAAAACCGGACGGTTCTGAACCATTTTTCTGAAATTCTGTTTTTGAACCCTAGACTTTTCTGAAATTAGTTTATGACCCCAAGACTTTCTATTAAATTACGGTTTGACCCCCAAACTCTTAAGGAATTCTGTGAAAGCCCAGATTTCAAATAATTAATTCAATTGGGCCCTTGGAAAATAAATAATTTATTTAATTATTTTATTAAATGAGTAAAATTACTATTTTACCCTTGGACACTAAATAGGTCAAACGAAGTCCAAATTAAATAAATAAATAGTGTATTTTTACTATTTCGGGCATTCTGGACTCAACGGTGGAGTCCGATTTGTGAAACCAAGTCCCAAAAAAAAATAAAGACACACAAATGGTAAATGACCGTATTACCCCTAATGATGCCCAGGGCTAATTAAAAATAAAAGATGGTCCATTTTAATTATGTCGGATACTCTGGACTCAACAGCGGAGTCCGTATTAACAAACGAAGTATTGAAAAACGTGACGCGTGAAAATAAAAATTACCAAAATGCCCCTAGTACAATACAAAGCCAAAATAAAGTTCAAATTGGAGGAAATTAATACTGATGGAAGTCCAAATAGTTATGAACTCACAAATGTGACTAAATAATGATTCGGGGTCAGAATATCATAAAATATGAAATGACCAAACTATCCCTAAGCGTAGAAAATACAAAGTAAAGGCCAAATAAATTTGGAAAGAAGGCCAATTTAATGTAAAGCATAATTATGGGGCTAAATAAAACTCCGAAGCAGTTAGAGTGTAAAATGAGAAATGATCGATGTGTCCCGATGATCAAAAGTAGATACCAAATCAAGTCCAAAAGACTTAAAACTTTACATGTAAGCTATCGGGAATATTCTGAGAACCACGATATGGTCCGGGACAAGAATGACAAAATTACTATTTTGCCCTAAGGTCAAATAAGTGCTTAATTGATAACGATTGGAGCCCAGCTGACCTAGATTTTAATCTTGACAACTACTAAGCCTATTTGATAAATTTAATAACATAAGTTGAAACCCAATGGGTGGGTAATAGGCCAATGAACTTAATTAGGCCATCTGATAGACTCTTAAGATGATGAATAAGACATGAATGAACGAATTTTGATCTGTTTGTGATTAATGATGATTATTCAAGCTATGCAAGGATATGCCTGAAGTATCTAAAGATTATAAGAGCATTTGTAAATGGAGAATGCAATACTAAGAAACTGAGGTAAGTAAATCTGAACTTTATTATGGGTTATTTCCCAGCCAATCACATTTATCTTCTTATGCTGCCAAATTTGTACTCTATCACTACCTATTGAATTTGATTTCTCCACTTTGAAGCCAATCGATTTGTGAGTAATTATTCATGTCTGTACTTCGGATTTGACTTGCTTGCCTATGTTTTTTGGGATCTTGATCTTCTGATATTTGAGCATATTTATACCATCATGATCTAGTGATATATATTGTTGATAGAAATTTTGTTGATCCACAAACTTATGTCTCGTTGATTGAGATGTTGGCTATTTCACATGATTGTACATCCTGTGTGAAAATTTATTGATCATGATATTCGGTATGTACCTGGGGTTGTGCTCAGTCACAATGGCCCATCCGTTCCCAGATGCGGGGAAGACCCCTTTGGGGTCTGTTGTGTCCTTCGGGACATGTTGTGTGTGTCCTTCAGGACCTGTAGTAAAAGAGCTCTAGCACTTTTCAGCAAGCCCCAGGAACTGAGGCGGAGCTGAATATGCGTGTTTGGGGGTATGCCGGGCCCTGTTCTGTTTACGCATATGTTCTATTAGAATTCGATATTAACGTTTTTGCATTGTTGGATGATCATATTTTATACCCTATGAATGATCATATTATTTGCAAGCATATAATACTTTTGATTGGCTAACGTATTATTGGTGGCAGCAATTTATTATGTTGAGCTGGATCTCTTTGACTAATTCTCTCTTGTATTATTCCTTATGGGAATAAGCCTTTCTGGACCCTCGGGTCATTGTTGTTAGATCTTAGTGACTGGCTATGTATCTATCTGTTATCCCTTTCTTCTATTATTCTTGTGAACTAACCTTGACCCATGGCAAAGCTAAGAATTTACTTATTGAGCTTTGTTAGCTTACCCCTTATTTATAACCATTTTTCAGGTAGCTTATGACGGGTGATATGTAGTGAGATAACTAGCAGAACTAGTGAAGTACAAATGACTTACACTGACGAGATGAACTCCAAGTTAAGTTGACTATGTACTCCGTAAGGTTAAGTTCACAATTTGTATTATAATATTACATCATTAGTGATGAGGTTAGCCTAGTATGTTGGATCACTATGATTAAATTGCACTTGGAGACATTTTGATTGTTGATCATTGGAGATGAGTTCTGATCAGCTGAAATGTATTGGTGTAACTTCTGCCTTAAGTAATTCATTGATATAGAATGGATGCATTAGAGCATGTATATTGATACTCTAGAGATATTTGGTGACTGATTCTAGACGTGCTCTAATGTGTTTGGATGAATTGCATTTCTAATTTAAAAAGGTTTTAATTTTCGTTGCTTTAACCTTACATTTAGAATGCAATTCATTATAAAGTTCAGAAGTTGCCTTTGGTTGGTCGCATTGACAGCGGGAAAAACCGACAAGGTGGCCAACTGGCATCACGTCCTCGAGATCCGCGTAGGGTGGGTTTCGGGTCGTGACATAATTTCTCTCACTACTAACACACCATGGCACTACATGGGGCTACAGAGGCTTTCATGTGTCGCACTTTCGTAACCAGCCTTAAGGGAACAACTCTGAAGTGGTTCCATAGCCTCCCTCAAGAGTCTGTCACCAACTTCTACGAACTCAGCAAATGCTTCCTCTATTAATTCATGTCCAACAGGAGGTTGAGGAAAAGACCAGAGTTCCTATTAAACATAAAACAATCCAAAGGGGAGCCGCTCCCAGAGTACATTGCGTGCTTCAATGCCAAACTCACAGAAATCAGGATTGCAGTCTAAGCTTTTTGGTAGCCGCTCTAACCTCCGGCCTAGCGCTGGGGGCTTTTCGAGATTCTATGACAAAGAGCCCTCCCGCCGACATGACAACACTTATGGAACGAGCCAAAAAATATATAAACATGAAGGAAGCAAAGATCACCTCCCAAAAAATCAAAGAACAGGCCCAAAAGGATGATCATAAAAAAAGACTCCAATAAAACCGAAAAGAGGGTCAGAAGTCCTGACAAAAAGAATAGCATCCAGGGCCCCCACCAACACTAGCACTAGAAGGTATGGGACCTACAGTCCTCTGAATGCCTCTTTAACTCACATACTTCGGCAAGTCCAGGCACGTGAAAATCTGAAGTGGCCAGAGCCGCTAAAGAGCAATCCTGACACCAAAGACCAGAATAAGTACTGTGACTTCCATAAAAACCATTGACATACTACCGATGAGTGCAGAGCCCTCAAATAGGAGATCGAACAGCTCATTAGGAAAGGACGACTGTGGGAGTTTGTCAAACAGGACAGAGTTTGTTAGACAGGACGAGAGGCAGAATCCCCGAAATGACAGGTCGCAATAGAGGAGGCAAGAACAGAGGCCAGAACAGAGGGATAGACGGAATGAGCCTCAACAATAGAACAATCAGGTTATCTTCGTCCTCCACGTTGATAGCCCAGTCATAGGGATGTCTAATCGAGCAAGAAAATGTTATGCTAGAGAGGCTAAAACTACTCCTAACATCCTCCAAATCTCCGCTGTCGAGAAAAGACCGAAACCAGTACCTGATATCCAGTTCTCAGATCAAGATCTTGTAGGAGTACACTGTCCTCACAATGACGCCCTCGTTATCTCGCTCAAAATTGCCAATTTTGAGATCTGAAAAGTCTTGGTAGATACAGGGAGCTCTGCCAACGTGTTATTTTATGAGCCCCTCAAACACATGAAACTCAACTCCAATGACATTAAGCCCGCTGCCGCAATAATGAATGGATTTGATGGAAACCTCAACACCCCACTGGGAAGGATTGACCTTCCCATAACAGCAGAAGAAGGAGACGGTCAGAAGACCCTAATCTCAAAATACATGGTTCTGAATTCCAAGTCCCCTTACAATGTCATAATTGGAAGGACTTGGCTCCACCAAATGGGAGCGGTCACCTCGACCCTCCACCAATGCCTGAAGTATGTGCACAACAATGTGGTCTATTCTATCAAAGGGTGCCAGCCAACTACCTGAGAGTGCCACGCTCTCGCACTTAAAGAAAAGGCTCCCAAATAGCAATCACAACACTCTTATGAAGATAAGAACCCAGACCTTTCCCATCTTCTTGAGATAGGAGCCTGCCCTTCTAGGATTGGTGAACCTCTAAGCCCTAGAGGACGGGACAGCAAAGCCAAGCCAATGGGGGATCCTGTCAAGGTGCTTGTTAGCCCTAAAGGAGGAGGGCGATATTTGCAGATCGGCTCAGACCTGTCGCCTTCCGAGCAAGAAGAGATGGTGGAATTCCTAAAGAACAACCTCTCGGTGTTTGCCTAGGAAACTAAAGATATGGAAGGGATAGGTCCCGACCTTATCACCCACAAGCTAAAGACTGATCCTGACCACCCTCTTGTAAGATAGAAAATGAGGACGTTTTGCTCCAGAGCGTCACCAGATCATTAATGAAGAAGTGCAGAGGTTATTGGATGCTAAAATGATAAGGGAGGTATTCTATCCAGAATGGCTCGCCAATACCGTTCTTGTCAAAAAGAAAAATGGTAAATGGAGGGTCTGTGTCGACTACACAGGCCTCAACAAAGCCTGTCCTAAAGACAACTTCGCTTTTCTAATGATAGACCAACTAGTCGATGCAATGGTAGGGCACGGATTCATGAGCTTTATGGATGCCTACTCTAGATATAACCAGATCCAGATGTACCCTACAAACCAGGAAAAGATAGCTTTCATATCCGAACGAGGTCTCTATTGCTATAGGGTGATGTCGTTCGGTCTGAAAAATGTTAGGGCGACATATCAATGTCTGGTAAACAAGATGTTCGACCCTCTGATCGGCAATACAATAGAAGTCTATATAGATGACATGCTGGTCAAAAGCATATGGAAGAGCAGCCATATCTAGCACCTAAGCCAGACATTTGATATCCTGAAACAACACAGGATGAAATTAAATCCCTTGAAGTGCACCTCCGGTGTAACCAAGGAAAAGTTTTTGGGTTTTCTAGTTTCCCAGAGGGGTATTGAAGCAGACCCTACTCAAATTAAAGCCTTGATTGAGCTGGAATCACCGAAGACTAAGAAAGACATTCATGCTCTGAATGGAAGAATTGTGGCTCTGAATCGATTCATCTCCAAATCTACCGATCCCTGCCTGCCATTCTTCAAAGCTTTGAAGGGAAACAGGGCCTTGCAATGGTCCAATGAATGTGAGAAAGCTTTTCAAGAACTGAAGAAGTATCTAGCCTCTCCCGAACTCCTCTCAAAGCCAATCCAAGGGGAGAAACTACTCCTCTATCTTGCGGTTTCTAAAAATGCTGTTAGTTCTGTACTGGTCAAGCAGGACAAGGGGGTCCAAAAGCCCATATTCTACGTAAGCAAGGCATTTCTAGACACAGAGAAAAAGTATCCAAAGATTGAAAAGTTAGCCTTCGCTTTGATAATCTCTACCCGGAAGCTCCGACCCTACTTCCAGGCACATCCTATTGAGATCCCAATCGCCTATCCACTGAAATCAGTACTATGGATGCCTGAAGTCTCAGAGCAATTGGTTAAGTGGTCTGTAGAGTTGGGAGAATTCGATATATCCTATGTTTCATGGACCTCCATCAAAGGGCAAGCATTGGCAGAATTTGTTGCGGAGTTCAATCCAGCGTTGCATGATAAGGCACAGCTGAGTAAGAGCGCTGCTGTATGGCAGCTCTATATTGATGGATCATCCACAAACCGAGGTTCTGGCGTCGGCCTGGTGTTACGGTGTTTGAGGGGCTTGTAACAGAAAAGGCAGTAAGCTTGGGATTTAGAGCTTCCAACAATGAAGCTGAGTACGAAGCCCTTATCCTTGGGATGAAGCTAGCAATGGAATACAAGGCCCAAAATCTCAAAGTTTTCTCTGACTCCCAACTGGTGGTAAGCCATGTTTTGGGAGAATTTGCCATCAAAGACGATAGAATGCTCCGCTACTCAGAACTGGTAGACTTATTGAAGCGCTCCTTTCGTGAATTTAACATTCAAAAAATTGAGAGGGGTCAAAACTCCAGGGCTAACACCTTGGCAAACATGACCTCCCATCTGAAACCAGAAGGAGATTCAACTCTGAGGATCTCTCACCAACCAAGGCCGAGCATTGAAGAGGTACAGTCTTCCCAGGTTTCTGAACAAACTCAAAACTGGATAACCCCCATCCTCCGATATATAAAAAAGGGTTGCTTCTGGAGGACAAAAACTTGGCCCGAAGGACTCAAGTCAGGGCGGCTCGGTACCTAGTCTTGAATGGAAAGCTCTATCGAAGATCCTACTCTTAACCCCTATTGCGGTGCCTGGCTCTAGAAGAATCTCAATATGTTCTAACAAAAATACACGAAGGAATCTACAGCAACCATAATGGTGGCAAAACCATAGCCCACCGAGGCATAAAAGATCCCTAGCTCAATCTAGCTCTGTATCCCTGACTAGGATCCCTCTAGGAGCAATTGACCACTCTATGGCCAAGTTGTCCACACCGATAACAATTCAGGGGCCTCTAGGGTACTCCCCCCTAGGAAACAATAGGTATAGTAGGTCGGGGGGCCAAAAACTAGGGCAGGTCGCTGCGATGTCTGTGCAAAAGAAGTACTAGTCTAGGTACCTCTTCAATGGTCCCCTGCTAGTGTAAACGGGGGCAAATGTAGAAGTCTGTGCTGGAACTGCCCCACTCTATGTCTGGGACTCTCTAATCCCTTTAAGGTTGGCCAACTCCCTCTCCACCTTGGTGGCCCTAACCACTTGCCTCATCGTAGGTCTCAATAATGTGGCTTGCCAGTCTATCCTTGATGGAGGTCTTCAACCCCCCTAACAAAGTAAAGGACCCTCAGTCGCTCTTCTCGAATAATATATGGGGCAAATCTCCCCAATGCAATAAACCGAGACTCATATTGAGTCACTATCATGTCTCGCTGTAGGAGAGTCATGAACTCATCCATATACCCTAATCCGTGCGATCTCGGGAAAATAGTGGTCATTGAACAATGGCCAAAAAAAGGCATCACATCCCTCCCCGAAACTGTCTATCCGATCAGCAACTACTCTCCACCACTGACTAGCCAACTCAATACACTGAAAGGTGGCACATAATCCTCAAATGCAGCTCAATGATCCCCTGGGAGTCCAGGATCTTGGTGATCTACTCTAATCACTCCTCCGCTACTAGAGGGTTCGAGCTGTCCAACAAATGTAGGAGGTCTCATCCTCTGGAACACCTTCATCACGAAGGTATCCCTGGTCTCGCCACCCGTGGTCCGGGTCTCCTATATAGTGCGAAAGCACTCCTGTAAAATGACCGTCATATCTCTGGCACCAATGGCCTGCTCCACCTTCTCTGTCGGGGCAGGTGCAGGAGCAACGGCCTCCTCAGCTACGCTATGGCAGGAGCAGCAGCTCGGGGTGTACTACGTCACGGTGGTGGAGCCGCTCTAGGCCTATCCGCGCCTAGGTACTACAGGTCTAGCAGGAGTTCTCTTTGGTGGCATGTGTCTACAAGTTTAAGAAAAAAAAATTAATACGCCATTTTTCACATTCGACATAGGCATTTAGAGGGATATTAGTCATGCTCTTATCAACAATTTACGCTTCACAAGTAGCACGTATAACATGTCATAACTTACATTTCACAAAGTCTTACACATTGCACAATGCAAAAAAAAAAAATTCAAATCAAGTATTGTGTTCCCATTGTGTTCCACAACACCCCACAACTCCTAAGTATTCGAACCTAGGCTCTGATACCAAGTTGTCACGCCCCGAATTTCTACAAACCCGAGGAGTGAGTGAAATGAATTAAGAAAAGAAATGAAAGATAATTTCATGGATTCAGTTGATTATGCATTTATTCACCCCATGTTCTCTCAAGATTTGAAATGAAAACTTGTTATTGGGTTTAACCAAAATGGTCTTCTAATTCCAATTAAATATCTCCCCAAATCACTATTCAAAATAGGTCTAAGTCATGTTTAGAAATAGTCTCCAAAATGTCACTAAGTATACCTTAGAATAATGGCCTAAATGGTTCCCAATTACCTTAAGGCATGGGCCAAGAATAGGTCAAAAGGTCCACCAAAATTGATCTAATGAAGTGGCCAAACATGGCGCAAAAATAGCCCAAAAGGGTGGCCAAACATGGCCCAAGGATTGGTCAAACATGGTTCAATAAGGTGCCTAAACATAGCCCAAAAAGGTGCCCAAACATGGCTCAAAAAGGTGGCCAAAGGCAGGTGTCAAGGGCTGTCAGGCTGAGCACACAGGGACAAGGCAGCAGGCAGGCCACGTGCATGGCCATGGGCGTGTGGCTGGGCAGTTGGCTGGCTGGTTTATTGTAGCGACTGCAACCTGATTTTTCATTTTTTCTGTAGGTTTACTGTAGCGACTACGACTAAATTTCTCTGTCCAGCAGCCAATTTTCTCTGTTTTTCAAATTTTTTTCCAAAGTTTTGAAAACCACTTCTTCCCCATTTTTAGCCCACTTCTTTAAGGTTTTTAACCCTCCATTTTTGACATACTTGCCACCTATTTAAATGGTGTTTTACACACCTAACAAATCCTTTAATTTCTCAAAATTTCAACATAGCCCTCTTTGTTTTCTAAGTCTTTTTCCACCTAATATTCATGATACATCATACAATTAAGGGTTTGTACATTTCCATCCTCACTCGATGGCCACAATCTCATAGAAGTTAAATATACGTCATTTAATTATACAATCCATCATACATACACATGTACTTGAACTTAAAGGTCACAAACTTCATATTCATTACAATATATAAAGTCTTGTCCATTGTTTTCATAATACACAAAATTTCTACAAGTTCATTTCATATGGCTTAGGGCTTATGCCCTTATACAACTCAAAATATGCCCTAAGGGCCAAAAATCCTCCGTGGTCCTATTTCTCCTCCTGCTTTTCAAGACTTCATCAAGTCTCAAGTACCGGGAGCCTCATCTGTAATATGATATCCCACGAGGGGTCAGCTCAATTGCTGGTATGACATAATGCTAATGCAAGGAATAAAATTTAAGGCGTGACATGTGCAAATATACATTTAGAATCTATAACCCTCAAATCCCTCAATTCTATGTAATGTCAACATGCATGACATACACACATGCAACTCTATGTCACACCCATGTCTCGCTTCCCAGTCCTTCCCCGTCAACCCACGAGTACTGTCGTATATCTCATTTCACAGTTCGTCCCCATCAGCCCGCAAGTACTGATGGCCAATTTTGGGTTTTTCACCACAGAATCTACACCCTCATAATGCATAGCACCAAGTACTCAACCCACACAATGTTTCCAAAGGTTTACACCAGGTCAATATGCCTTGATTTTTCTATACAATCTCAATGAAGCATTTTATCAAACATTTGGCCTACACCTTAAATCATCCATCATTCATAAAGTAAACTCCAACTTTCAAACCATACAATATCTTTCACATGAACATATACTATACACAATCAATTTAGACCCATGTTCAAGTCACATGTACACAATTTTACTAATTCTCAAAGAAGGCATAATCACACCAAGCTTTAATGCATTAACCATCATATCTTCCAAAACACAAAGCCTATCCACATGAATATAAGCTACCATGTACTAATTTAAACACATATACAAGGTACATCTTCATCATAGTAATAAATCCTCAAAGAACTCAAAGAACATATAAGCATACAAACAACCAACTCTAATTTTTCAAAGCAACTACATCCTAAGTGACCATGCAATTCATTCAAATAACTCATAAGATACAATGAAAACTTAAATCTATTCTCAACTTAGCAAGACATCATACCTAAAAGAGTTTTTTTCAACCCTTAGGAGTTGTGTTCGCTGTGCAGCTGAACCAATTGGTGAGAATGTAGTCCTTAGCATGGGGAACAACTTCCTAGAAGAAAGTCTTGCAAAAATCCTAGCCTAGGGATGTGTTTTGGTGGTTTAAAACTTGGAAAACCCTAAGCTTCTCTTCACTGTTCTCCCATGCACGACCTGCTACTGTATCTTAGACCAAATTCTGATAAAAATTACACTAAGGGACTGTATTTATAGTAAAGGGGCAAAGGGGCAAAAAGACTCTTTTGCCTTTAATGAATCTAGGACCCCATTACACTACAACCCGTCCCAAAACGCCTCAATTCAACATTTTGCTTTAGCCAAAGTTCTAAAAATTATTTGAAACGAAAATTTTCAAAAAAATTTATTTTCGCCTGCGGGCGAGTTTGGCCGGTTCCACCCAAGATGCCGTTTTGGTCCAATTTTTCAAACTATTTCCGATTAGGCTCAAATTACGCACAAAAGATGTATTTTAACATTATAAACATATTTCTCTTCTATGGTATACTCAAATTATGCTCCTAAACATGACTTATGCCTAAATGATGCATGTAAAATGCCCTACTAGCAAACAATACATGAATAGTGTCCTAGCGGCAAAAACGAAAAATTCACCTTGATTTTTCAGATCTTTACAAAGAAGCAAGGTACAGAAGCAAAAATCCTAGACTATAGCCAGTCCAAACGAGGAAGAGGTCATTTTGTACCATGTCGTCGTCACTCTTTTCCTTCGTTGTCCTCAAATTCAGCACACTACATCCATATCAGCTTGAGCAGATGCTTCTTACCAGGGGAAGATCAGGAGGGGCTACCTCATCATCATCGTTCCAAACCTCGGCTTCGGCTAAAGGGACTTCAACATTGTCAATTCTAATCAGATCAAGGTCGGGGTACTTCACGAGAAGTTTTGTTATGAAGGTATTATACCCATGTTCGATTAGCTCCTCACACATCTCCTCAACTTCAGCCTTCATTTCTACTTCGGTCTGGGCCTTGGCAGATTCGACTACGTCTTGGGTCTTTTAGATGGAGGTAGCATGGAAGTCGTCAAACCTCCTCTAAAGGTCATCCAACTTCCGAGCAAGGGAGTCCCAGTTCAGACTCCATGATGGACAAGGAGTTCGTCGCCTCTTTCAGCTTCTCCTCGGGCAATAGAGGCAGCGGACTGGGCTTGTTCCCAACTATAGCCTGGTCTCGTCCAGCCTCGGACTGGAGATTGTCAATCTTCTCTAGATCCGCAGAAGATTCCACAATGGCAGCAAAGGCCATGCATGGTCTGCCAAGAAAAACAAAAACAAGTCAGAACAAGTAAAAGTAAAGTTTCAAAACATAAAAAAGAGAAGGAAGAGAGTTCGGAAGTCACCTTCATCTGGAGGGACAGAAGATGTGTGACAATCTTCCCTGCATTTTGTCCCTTGTATTGCTTTGGGCCAGAAGCCCAGGACTTGTCAAAGGCCTTCCTCGCGGCTAAGTAGCCGAAATCATCAGGCACCTCAACAGCAGGAGCAGCTGCTTTCCCCTTCCCCCTTCGCCTAGTCAGAACCTCAAGGGCAGGAAGGGGGGCAGGCACTAAAGCGGGAGGCACCCTCTCATCCTCAATCATCAGGCCTCCTCCTTTTCACTTGAAAAGGTGGGTCAATAGGAGAGGAAGGCTCCCCTACCGTCTTCTTCTTTTGCCCTGGAGCCCACGTCGACATCAGGGACTTTTTAAGATTTCCAGCTCAAGTGGTCATCAGACGAGCATCCATCAAGTTCTCTAGTGTGAGGATGGCGGTGTGAAGCTCTATTGCTAGGTCTGAAGGAGCCAACGGTACTTGTCTTGGAGATCAACCGTGAAGATTGACCTCTTCCAAGCACTTTTATCTGCACAGAAGACATAAACATAGAGGTTAGTGATGACTTGCATAATTTAGAATATTTTATCACCTCTTAACTTTAAACTTTAGTCTATTTTTATTTATTCTCTAGTTGAATTTAGGCTTCATTGTCATTATTTAAATTGTATTTCAAATTTGAAAAAATTGAAGCAGCTCATGACTACTTGGGCCGGACAACCTGATAATGAGGCCCATGAGTTCCTCTCCACAATGACTGATCTGAATGTTTACAAGTCGTCTAGCAAAAAGAAGGAAAAAACAAAAAGAAGAAAAAAAAGCTACAGGAGGCACTGGACTTGGCGTAGGTGGCTAAATAAATATAAAAAAAAAAACGCAAACCTAGAAGCTTGCGTGATCATTTAGGGTAGCAGGGGAGTTTAGGTATTTAAAAGGCGGCTTAAAAGAGGGAGTGCGACAGTGAGAGAAAAAGAAAAAAGGAGAGGCGGCTTGGAGATCAAGAAAAGAAGTGGCTGGGGAAAAGATTAAAGAAAGGAATGGAGAAAGAGTGAAAAAAAGGAAAAAGCAAGGAAGGTGTTGCGCTTGGCATTGAACCAAAAGGAAAAGAAAAGAAAAAAGAGCGGCTGGGTAGCTAGAGCGCGAAGCAGGGAAAAGCAGGAAAAAAGGCTCAGCGGCGCGGAAGAAAAGAATCATAAAAGAAAAAAAGGGACATTGCTGCAGCTTGGAGGAGTATTTTTCTAGTGTTCATTTTATTCCACTCCTCTCAGAAAAATATAGTGAATTCGTTTATGTTGAATTTAATTTTTAGCATGAACTAAATTTTCTTTATTCTAGGAAACGATGTAATCTAGTCTCGAACTATGCTTACTTTTCTATGCTAATTTGAAGTAATTTCCTTTCATGTTTGTCTGATTTATTCTGAGCTTATTGCTTCTAATTAACTAGCCACTAATTAGATAATTTTAATATTGTAATTTGCTGTCGAAAGAGAGAATTATAGGATGGATCTTGAATATTTCAGCATAGGTGAATATAGAGATCGAAAGACTTATATGAACCTATGTAGTATTAAAAATCATTGGTCTTATTGGGTTCTTGCTTTATTAATTTGAATACTCTTGTGTAAAATGATGAACAAGAATAGTTTCTAATTGATTGTCGAAAGAGGCTTGTGGATGATTTGGAGATTTGCTAACAAACATAGAGAATTAAATTTAATTAGATATATAAGTAAAGCATAATGAGGGATTAGGTGAAATCGATTTCCTAGAAGTTTCCTTTCTCATTAATTTGATTTTCGAATATCATCTTTCTTTTACTTTAAGTACTTTCTTTGAATTGCTTTATTTTTAACTGCAATTACAAAAATCTTTGTGACTTTTCTAGATAAAGTCAAGATTAGTATAATTTTCGGTATTTGTCAAAAGTAAGTTACCAACTCCTGAGGACGATACTCTTCTCATCACTTTACTATAAAACTACGATACTATGCACTTGCAGTTTTGCACCGATCAAGTTTTTGGCATCGTTGCCAG